>PVIR01032295.1:0-18770 GCA_004026965.1 Petromus typicus
ACACACTAAAAACATCTCTATACCAGCAATAAAGTCTTTACTCTGTAAGTGCCTGGAAACTTTAGCACAAAACAAAAAACACAAAAGAGAATACAAGTTACCAAAATGCCTCCAAAAACTACCAACTCCCCCAAAGTTGATCCATGAAGCATTGAGGTGGAGTATCGGCGACTGTTTGTGGTGTAGGGTTTGGGATCGCCGAAGACAGGAATGAACGGAGTTGGAATGGACAGACAACACACGAACACAAGAGAGGTTGTGATGTTGTTGTAAATTTATTAGGCTTTTTGTGTTTTTTTTATATATGATTTTTTAGCTTTGTAAAATAAGGGTGATTGTTATAGGCTGACAAAAGTTTAAGGAAAAAACAAGAACAGAAATAGAGTAGTGATTAATCATTTTGACATTGTGTAAGGTCGTGTGAGACAGTGATGATTTTTTTATGACCATAAAAATCTTTGTAGATTAGTGTGTTTTGTATATAACTTTTTTAAGGAAATGGATCTTTGTTATTTTTATAACCTTGTTTTTATAGATTTTATGTAAACATTAATTTATTTTTTTGTATTTGTTGATGTATTTTTGTTAGGTGGCCATGTTAATTTTATTTTAGTTGAGACTATTATGTTTAATAAGGTGTTTTTTGTTTATGTTATTTTTGTTTGGTGAGAAAGTATAGAACAGTTTATAGGGAAAAACAGAATAGTTTAGAAGGGAGAAAGTGGCTTGTTTTTATATATTGTTGGGTTAACTGTGTGTCTTTTGGCGAAGCATATTTAACTCAGGCTCTAGGCCTGGGGAGCCTTAAGCCTTAAGTATAGGGGTCTTCTGTCCGGGACCCCAGTCCCTATTTTGTCACGCCTTATTTGGCGGGGGCGTGGCAGTTTTCGGTTTTTTATTTTTTAAACGAAGTTTAAAAAGATCACGTTGTGTCGTATGAAGAGAAGTAAGGACAACACGAAATAGACAAGGAAAAACCAAGTTTATTATTATAATTATAAGCAAGAAAATAATATTTATAATAATATAAAGTTATCAGGATAAGGGGTTAATATTTTTTATATTTTTTGTCAATTTATTGGATATATTATTTAGATTTTATGTGTTAAGGTGTTGTTTATCTATAGTTTTTATGTTTTGTTGAAGTAGTGTTATATTATAGGAAATATTGGTATCTTTTTAGACTTTTAGTAAATGGGCTTTAACTCTGTTTTAGTTATTAGTGGCATTGTAAGGGTGAGGAGTAATATAAATATATTGACATTTAGTATGGCATTTAATAGTAGGTTGAGTTTTTAGATTTGTTATATTTTGTTTTAGTGTTAATATTATTTTTTAAAAAACATTTATTTTGGCTTTTAACTTTTTATTTATGATGTATTTTTTTGTTAACACTAGAGTTATATTTTTATGTATGTTATTAATAAAGTGTGTTGTTTGTATATTTTTTATTAATGTAGTAGTAGACAAGGTGAAGGTGGTAATGAGTGTAATTAGGGTAGAAATTTTTAGTATTAAAGTTGTAACAAATCTTTTAGGTTTGATCAATTTAGTTGTTTGAGTTAATATTTGTAAAGCTGAATTATCAAACCACGGATTATTTTTTAGGTCTATAGGAATTAATATATATGAAGGACATTTTATAAGTATCATAATAGACAGGATCTTATTTTATTTTGAATGAATATAATTAGTTAATATACAATCAACACATTTTATATGAAATGAGCTTGATATTGTCTGTGAGATGTTTATAATTTTTTTTTTATAAATAAAGCATATGGATATGAGACGTAAGTGGAGGCCACAATGGGAATTGATTTATTTTGTTTAGGTTTTTTTTTTTTTTTTAATAGGAGTATATTTGTAGCCGCCAGTAGGCGGAACAAATCTGAGTGAATAGTAGAGAATTTTAAAGAATTTTTAACTATTTATATAGGCTCTATAAAGCCTGGATTGAACCAGTGGTGGATAGGCTTATGAGGATTTGGTTTATAATAATTGTATTTTTTTTGACTGTTTTTTAAGTAGGTTGTGTAATTGACTTTAGGTGAAGATATGGAAAAATCTTATATTGTTTTATTGGTGTTTATAGGGTGATGGGGGACCCCAAAATGATGAAAGTCACAATATAGCCAGACTGGATATTGGTTAGTATCTTTAGTTTAAAATTGATTTATGTCTTTATATTTTTGAACATAATTTGGCAATGGATTGTTTATTGTTGTTATAGTAGTTTTATTATGAGTAGGAAAGCCTAATGTTTGTAATTTTAATTTTTATATTAGTCTTTTATCTGGTTTTTTGGGGTAGATGTAGGTTTGATCAGGTGTATTTGTCAGAAAGATTTGATAGTTTATAGGTAAATAATTAAGGGGTGTCAATTTTGTTAATGTTATGTAGATAGGTGTTGTATTTATTTTTTTTTTATAGGTGATGTGGGAGGAGATATTTTTATCTATATGATAATTTGGAGTTTTTTTAAGTAGGTTAGATATATTAGTTATAACTTTAATATGTTTTTTTATATTAAGTGATAGGATGTAATAAAGGTGGTTTTGGTAAGAAAGTTTAATATATTTTATTGTTTGTTGGTTAGGGAAATATTGTAATGAGTAACATATATGTAAGAAACAAATTGAGAGCATTATATTTTTTGTCTGTTGATATTAAGAGGGTTTTTGTTTTTTTGGTTAATGTTTTAAGTTGTGTTTAAGTTGGCAGTGGGCGTTTTGGGCGAGATGTCTCTCGCAGTGTTATTTTTTGTAGGAGTTGTGTTATTTGAAGTGTGGTCTTTTTTTGTTTTTTTTTTATTTTTTTGTTTTAGAGCCGTCGCATAGGCAGGGCAGATGAGTTTGTTTGGGAGTCAGATGGGTGAATCTGTATTTTGTGGGAAGACATAAGTATAGCCTCTATCTGAGGCAATTAAGGGGTCTGGTCTTTGTCAGACACCAGTGAGTAAGTTTTTTTATTTAACTTGTGGTAAGGGAACCTGTATAGACTGTTTTTAATGTTTTATTATATTAGTTTTATTTTTTGGGGACATATTGAGATAATTTAAGACAAAAAGAACATGTGTTAAGATATGATGTGGAGAAAGATATGTATTAGTTGTTTGTATTTTTTTTATTTGTGTTTTTAGGACCTGATGTGTTTTTTTTATGATTGTTTGACCTTGGGGATTGTAAGGAATATCTGTGATGTGTTGAATGTTTTATTGTTGTAGGAACACTTGAACTTTTTTTAATTAAGTTATAAATTTTTGGTAACTTTTTTTATTTGTTTGTCTTATACCTGTCAAGGTGTTTTTTTTGGTTTTGGGAGGGGGAAACGTCTTTTAAGTCATCAATGTATTGGTAGTGACATCTTTAAGGATGGCCTTTGGTATTTTAATTTGTGACTGAGGGTTTAAATATTTTTTTATTTTTAAAAGTTTGTCTATTGTGGGTTTTTGTCTTTTTTTTTGTCTCTGACTTTTTTTTATTGTTTTTTTTTGTCTTTTCTTCATATTTTATTTTTTATAGTACATAATCTCTTGGACTTAACGTTGTCTTGGCTGTTTGATGTCAATTGTGAGGTGACATCTATTGTGTCTTTTAGGTTTTGGCTTTGGCTTTATTTTAGTTTGTCTCACGTTTTGTATCAAGAACCTATCATAATGGTCTCTGTCTTCATCTAACTGATACTTTGTTGTTGTTTTTTTAAGTCTCATTCATTTTCTTTCTCAAATGTATTTATTGTTTTATCTTTTTTTGACGTTAGTGGAGCTACAGGAGCAGCTTTTTTTTCTGCTTCTGATGTAGCTTCTTCTGTTAAAAACTCTATGTCAGATTTTTCTGTCAACATGTCTCTAATCTGTACCCACAATGGAAAAGCTTATCGGGGAATCGGCTCTTCCTCATGTGAGGAGGCAGCTGTGTATATTTTGTCATAGGTGTTTCTAATTTAGTAAAGTGAGGGAGCCTGACTCCGGGAACCAAGGCGAAATCTTCAGCAGATAATCATAAAACTTTGATGTAGAAACATCTGACACCCGCAAACCACAATCAGCTAACATGTGTTTTAAAACTGAAAGGAAAAGCCTTTTTCCTGATGAATGTGACTGACCCATTCCTGTTGTGTCTGAAGTGAATGATTACCCGCCTATAACCGGCCTTACCTTGTTCTGGCGAGACTGTAGATCTCTCTGCGGGATCCTATCCGTTCAGTGAAAGAAAGAAAGAAATTACCTGTATTCGGGCCCCACGTTGGGCGCCACCTGTCGGCGACTGTTCGCGGTGTAGGGTCTGGGATTGCCGAAGACAGGAATGAACGGAGTCAGAATGGACAGACAACACACGAACACAAGAGAGGTTGTGATGTTGTTGTAAATTTACTAGGCCTTTTGTGTTTTTTTTATATATGATTTTTTAGCTTTGTAAAATAAGGGTGATTGTTATAGGTTGACAAAAGTTTAAGGAAAAAACAAGAACAGAAACAGAGCAGTGATTAATCATTTTGACATTGTGTAAGGTCGTGTGAGACAGTGATGATTTTCTCATGACCATAAAAATCTTTGTAGATCAGTGTGTTTTGTACACAACTTTTCTAAGGAAATGGATCTTTGTTATTTTTATAACCTTGTTCTCATAGATTTTATGTAAACATTGATTTATTTTTTTGTACTTGTTGATGTATTTTTGTCAGGTGGCCATGTTAATTTTATTTTAGCTGAGACTATTATGTCTAATAAGGTGTTTTCTGTTTATGTTATTTTTGTTTGGTGAGAAAGCACAGAACAGTTCACAGGGAAAAACAGAATAGTTTAGAAGGGAGAAAGCGGCTTGTTTTTACATACTGTTGGGCTAACTGTGTGCCTCCTGGCAAAGCATACTTAACTCAGGCTCTAGGCCTGGGGAGCCTCAAGCCTCAAGTACAGGGGTCTTCTGTCCGGGACCCCAGTCCCTATTTTGTCACGCCTTATTTGACGGGGGCGTGACAGTGGAGAAAGTCTAAAGCTGCAAAAGTGAATTATTTGATGGGCCAGAGATTTAGCCCAGTGGTTCCAGCACCTCCCTTTCAAGTGCAAAGTTCTGGGTTCGATCCCCAGTAACCACATACAACAATGCCGGGCGTGGAGACTCACACCCACCAGCAATCAGAACCACATACCACAGTGCCAGATGTGTTGGCTCACGCCTGTAATCCCAGCACTTGGGAGGCAGAGGCAGGAGGATTACTATGAGTTTGAGGGGCTATACAGTGAGCTCAAGGGCAGCCTGAACTACAAAGCGAGACCCTGTCTCAAAAGGAAAAAAAAGGTGAATTATTTTAAAAGATAGCAGAGGAAATTTAAAAAACAGATCAATAAGATGCTCAAGGAAGATATAGTGAGATAATGAGCCAAGTGTGACACAACATACCTGTGATCCCAGCACTCTGGGAGGCTGAGGCAGGAGGGTCGCCGCCAGTTGCAGGCCGGCCTGGACTACACAGAAAGAGCCTATCTCATAAAACAAAAAGCAAAAAACCTGACCTGTAATTCTCAATATGGTCAAGGTCATCAAAAGAAGATAAATCAGAGAAACTGTCAGAGTCTAAAAGAGCCTAAAAAGGTGGGGTGCCTACACGTAAGGTGGTGTCCGACAGGGAAAGTAGGCTTCAGTGAGAAATACGAAAGCAGAACTAATGAGTGGGCTCGCGGCACGCGTTTATCAGCAGTTACAAATCATGATCACTGATAGGAAACAGCGAGGTAAATTTTCTTCAGATGAATAGCGGAGGGAAAAGGGAGATAAAAAGATTAAGATGTGGTATCTACCTGGACTAACTCCCCGGGAGGAACGGGATCATTGTGTAGTGCACATGTTTGCAAATAAAAACTAAAAGTTTGAAGAAGAGATCGTCTCTGGCGCTTCCCCTCGTCCAGCACATCTCACCACGTCGCGGCTGAGCATCCGGGGAACCGGGAGGAGAACACAGGAAACCTCTGCGCTACTTTCGCAACACTGCAGAAACCCGAAAGTATTCTAAGCCTTGTGGGCGAGCGACAAAATGAATAAAATTAAGGCAAAGGACTCACTCTGGTAACGATTCGCATGTGTGTCTCCACTGTCGTGGAGGGTCACACTTCCACCAGTGTCTACTGGCTCTTCAGACTGACAGTGTCATTCTGACGATTTACACATATGTCCCGCACAAAATACAAGGCACACCCCTTCCATCCGCAGGTCAGGGCACTGACATCTATGAACACACCACGCAGCCACTTACCCGTTAGAAATACAGATCATTCTCGGGGTGCTGAAGGCACCCAGCACCCCCTGCTGGTCTGCCCCTACTCCCGCCTCCGTCCGAGCGTCTTCCATCTCAAATTCTCCTCAAAGATCAGGGCCTCTCATTCTTCAGTCATAGGAAGCAGACTCTTAACCGCGTTTACGCTGGATGCATCGGTTCTTTGTCGCTTGTGGAGACTCGGGCATTTGGTTGTCTGTATTAGAGCATTACTTTTCCATCGAGTTGCAGAGTTTCATTGTGTAAATATACTTCTTTTTCTCCACCTACCTAGGGGTGGCCACTTGGAGCTGTTTTCCATCTTGGATAAGTCTAAACAGACCCTGAGAAAGCTTTCTGCCTCGTTCTTCAGATTGTGTGACTCGCTTTAGTTCACTGTGGACTGTTACTTAGATGCAAAACCTAAACATGCCTTCTAGCTTCACTTGTTTTAGTTTTTGTTTTTTGTTGTTTTTTTTTTTTAACCTAATTTTGAAGCCACACACCCGGGCAGTTCATTGTCTTCGCTGAAATTTCTGAAAGGTCTGGCGCAAGACTTACCCTATCAGATGTGCAGCGCCCTCCCACTCACCTCCGCCCGCCGGCGCCCACTTCCCTGTCTTCCTGACTTAGAGTAGATGAAGGGATGAGGAACTAGGGTGACAGGGACAAGCCGTGGTCCCCAGCCGCCCCAGCAGCGAAAATGGGAGACTACGAGGAAGTGGAGACGCAGCCGAGGGGACTTTCGGGTGAGGCCGCGCTGGGAGGCCCTGGGCGGGGGAGAGGTGGTTTCTGGTTCGCTCTCGGCCTCCGCGGTTAATGCGCTTCCCCCGCAGAGGAGGAGCGCAAGCAGCAGCAGCACTACACTTCCTCGCTCTGGATTCAGTAACCTGACAAGCAGAGCAGGCACAGCACTGAGCGAGGAAGGACAACTCCTGTCCTGTGTGGGGCTCTGGGAGGTCCCGTCTGGGAGCGGGGGACACCGGGCTTGGAGCTGGGGGCCTGCGACCTGGAAGGTGAAGACTCAGACCTCGAGTATGAAACCTGGGCCCTGGAGAGACGGAAGCCGCGACCCGGGCTCCTGTGCCCCGCGGGGGAGGAGGCTATGCCGGGTCAAACTGGGACAGCAAAGAGATGCCCCGGAGCCCCCATTCTTCTCTCCCGCAGGGTGTCTGGGCCGCTGCCAAGCCTCCCTGGTGCTGCAGCTGCTCTCGCTAATGCTCGTGGCTGTGATCTTGGGGACAGTCCTCGTCCAAGGTCAGGAGAAGCTGAGGGTGGGGACTCCTTGACGGCCTCCAGGTCAGGGGAGCAGACGGTTTTAGGGTCTTCTCAGCACTCTGAGAACAGGCGAGACAGAGAAGCACCCGCCTCACCATCTGCCTTCTCCAAGGGCCGGTTTTCCTCATCTTCGGATGGGATTAAACCGGACATTGGCTGTAGAAAAGTGTCCCTGGGATCCCTTGCCAGAAATTTCACACAGTAGATAAATAACAATTGTAGTTTCTTTTTGGCTCGGCACAGTCCCCAAGGTCCTGAGCTCCCGGGAGCAGAAGACCATCGACGAGGAACTAATCCAGCTGAACAGAAGCATAGGTAAGTGGACCGAAAGTGAGTTTCCAGGCCTCAGAGGGAGACGACAGGGCTTGAGTCCAAACCCTCTCAGCCTCAGCTTCTTCCTTCATGAGCTGGAAACAGTGCAACCGTGAAGATAGTATTTGTTCTCAGGAGGGACATGAGCAGTGTGGTCACCAGATTAACCAGCTCTGCGCCTCTGCTCTGGGATCCAAAGCCCCTTCCTCTCCCAGTCCTGAGGCCCTGGGGCTGGGAAGGGACTCAGGAAGTGGGAGGACAGGAACCCTCCCGAGCACACAGTCAGGGATTGAAGATCCGGCCTGTCCACCTCCCCCAACAGCCCGTCTGTGCTGCCGCTGCCCCTGGGAATGGACATTCTTCCAAGGCAACTGTTACTTCTTCTCTAAGTCCACCCGGAACTGGACCAACTCCGTCACCGCCTGCCAGGAAATGAGAGCCCAGCTGGTCGTGATCCAAAGTGTGGAGGAACAGGTACCCAGGAAGGTCTGGACACGGCTTGGGGCACACACACGGCCTCTGGCCTCCAGAGAGGGGACGGTTTGTCTGGCAAAGTTTTCTGGACATGAGCTGCGTACTCCATTCGGAAAGGGAGATCCAGAGTGTGAATGACGGTGCTCCACGTGCCCTGCAAGGCGGCGCACAAGCTCTGACGTGAGAGGACACTAGAGACGCCCCACTGTAAGGGACCCGGGCTCTGCCAGGAAGTGAAATCCTGATGCCGCCTCGGTGTCGACATTTCTACCGTGGCCCAGGTCAGGCTACCAATGCTGAGTCACACGATGCAGAGCTGGAAAGGGGTGATGTGCGCAAGTGGCTTTCGTAAGCCGGTATCATCTCGTGGTCACACATTAAGCCTAGTCATGAGCGAGTCTGAGTAGACAGGCCCAGGACACGTCAAACAGAGAGCTTGCGGTGTTACTAAGCGTGTGAGAACTTCCTGCCCGGTGACTGGGGGAGGTACCAGCCCCGGCATATGGGGCTGAACCCCCGGCTGACTCTTCTTCTCCCCCTCCAGAGTTTCCTGCAGAACCTTGACAAGAATAAACGCCTCACCTGGATCGGGCTCTCAGACCTGAAACAAGAAGGCAGATGGCAGTGGGTGGACGGTTCACCTCTATCAAGCAGGTAGATCCAGAGAAGGGGGAGCAGCCTGTGTGTTGGGGTAGAGGTCAGAATTCCTGACCCCCGCTACACTTGTCCACTCTGAGCCTCGAGTACACAACAGGGATGAGTTGAGAAAGGTGGTTGTCCTCCTCAGGCACAGGTAGGGTGGCAGGGACAGAAAGTCACACTGTCGACCTACAGGAGGCGTTTGCGGCCTTTGTGTGTGATTTAACACATGTTAATAAAAAGCCTGAAGTATGCTAAGGCCAATAGCTCGGAGGACTAGTGCCAGCAAAAAGGTAGCATATTATACTGAGTCCCCATGACAGTGTGTATACCACGGCAACACCGGGGACCTGTGGGGAAGCACTAGTGGTGGTTGGGACCAGAGAGTGGAGAAACTGTAACCAGGTGCTCTTGCTGTGATAGGTGGGAAGGAGTAAGTGAGGCAGGTGAGCAAGCCTCAGGAGTGGGTAGCTGGAATCATTTCCCTGGGGCTCGGGGTCTAGGTCTCCTCTGTTCCTAGCTCGGTGGAAGTCAGTGGTAAGATAGTACAGTGGCCAAGTGCAGACACGTGGAGTTTAGATTTGTTGGGTTTTGCATTTGAACATCACACCCTCAAGAAGGAGACGAGCCTTGGGCATGGCAGACAAAGGTCAGAGATTACGGCCAGGTGACCCCAGCATGTCACTGGTCGTCCAGAGTGAGGCGAGTCTGCCCTGTGCATCCAGGGCAGAAGTAAAGAGTCATGTTTCTCATAGCTACAGAGTCCGAGAGAACTGGCTCGGAGACTCATTTTGGCTTGGGCCTTACAGCTTGCAGAAATACTGGCAGCAAGGGCAGCCCAACAACGGTCAGAATCAAGACTGCGTGGGATTCAAGGAAGAGGGTTGGAATAATATCGACTGTGATCTGAAGATTTTCTGGATCTGCAAAAAACCTGCAGCTTCCTGCTCCAACAAGTGAAGGCCAGGTCCTCTCTGCAGCTCCCGCAGTCCCTGTCAAACAGCAGAACTTCGCCCCACATGTATGCCAGTTCCTTCTCCCCCTCTGCAGGCACAGTGATTTAAACAATAGCTCTGGGACTCTTCTGTCATTACTTACCCCCGTACGAGGCTGGACCACTGTAATCTCTGATGTCTCTGGGCTTCTCCAGTCTTAATGGTGGTGTTTCTAGTCCAGCTTTGTGGTTTCATGTAGTGACTGTGTGAAGCACACATTCAGGGGCTGCACGTCCCATTAATCTACTGTCTTCTTCCATGAGATGAGAGGGTTTGCATTGACCTGTGCGGCTGCTACCTTGCCCTCTTTGGCTTTATCTCTGTTAGTCAGCTTTTCTGTTGATGAGACAAAATATCCAACACCCGTAACGTAAAAGAGGAAAGGTGTAATCTGGCTCACAGTTTGGGGAAATTTAGCCCACTCAGTAGAACCATCATGGTAGAAGAATATGGTAGAAGACAAGCAGCCAGGAAGCTGAGAGAGAGAGAGAAAGGAGGAGACAGGTATAAGAACGCATCCGCCTAGGTCACGTCCCAGGGGCACATCCTCAGTCAGGCCTCCCCTCCAACAGCACATTCAGCTATGAATTAACCAACCACAGATCCACTCATGAACACTTCGCCGCATTATCCAGTCACCTTCCAAGCCCCACCTCTGACATATTAGACTTCGGGGGATGTATTCCATCTAAATTACAATACCACCCCTGCCTATTTCTCAGCTGTTTACACATCTCTTGCTCCAAATTCCATGCACCTCCTGTACCCCTTTCCCAAGTTCCTGTAGCTCCTCCCCTAGGCTTTTGAAGCACCACTCAATCAAACACTGTGAGGAGTTGGGGTGTAAATAACCCATCTTGCGCCTCCCTGGATGGCAGCATGATGGACCGTGGGAGACCACAATATTGATGACGACCAAAGCAAGCTGTAAACAGTGCGGGCTGTAAAGAGTTCACCCCACAATTAGATCATTCGTAGAAGAGTGTCCAGCTGAAGCCTGCGGGCTAAGGGGAGAGGACTCACACCCAAATCCCGTCCCCACAAGTAAAACCTTCTAACTAGAAGGACACTGTCCTAATTACAACCATACATTGTCTGCTTTGTTCCAAATTTGAACATGCTTTGTCTTGTCCTTTTGTCTTGTTTACATTAATTTCCATAGAAACTACACATCATCCTGACCTTGCACACAGCTCGCCTTTACCCCAACCGGTTGCCAATAAAAATCAGTGCCTGGGATTGGCCAGTGCCTTTGTTGGTTGCATTGCCATTGGTCATCCTGGCATCCTGCTTTCTCTCTCTGTTAGTTCTGTATTTGAGTTTTCTTTTTTTTTTCTCAAGTGTGCATTGCACACCAGCAGGATTCTGAACCCTGAATGCAGAACCCCCCAGTAATGGACCCTGAGGTGGGCCTCCCAGATATGTCAAAGAAGGATGCTTTTCTCCAGCTTCTAGGATTTCTAGGAGCCCTAGGAGCTCCAGTGACGCAATTGGTTAGTGCATCATACTTCTGTTGGTGGCAGCAGCCCCGTCAGCCCCTTGTTGCCTAGACTCTGCCGTCTCTGCGAGAAGCCTCTTCCTGCTGCAGCTCACATTGCATACATGCAAAATAATGGTGATCCGGCCGTGCTGGGCCAACCCGGGGCATCTCCGAAGGATCATTCAGAGGTTTCGAAGCTCTTCATATGTAAGATTGTGGCTGCTCTCAGAGCCCCGGGGTGATGTCCCTCAGATCTTTCCTTCTCGCTTCTTTTGACAAAATAAAACTATGAATTTGGTTTCTGTCTGGATTTCTGAATGACAAGGCACATTTTGTGGCTCATAGTTAACCTTCCTGACCTCCTAAGTCCATGCTAACTAAGTGATTTGGGGCAAAGTCCCCAGTTAGCTTCAGGATGAGGCCGGTCACTAGAGAGAGAAACTGAACTCTACGGAAGCTCTTAGACAAGTTCTTTTTTTTTTAATACAGGGTCTCGCTTTGTAGTTCAGGCTATCCCTGAGCTCAGCCTCAAACTCCCATCACAGCAATCCTCCCGCCTCTGCCTCCTGAGTGCTGGGATGACAGGCGTGAGCCACCACGCCCGGCACTGTGATACATGGTACTGATTGCTGCTGAGCGTGAGTCTCCATGCCCAGTACTGTATGTAGTTACCAAGGATCAAACCCAGGTCCTTGCACTTGCAAGACAGGCGCTGGAATCACAGAGCTAAATCCCCAGCCCAAGACAAGTTCTCAGATCTTTCCTGCTAAGTTCTAAGATCTTTCCTGTTCAGTATCCAAGCTATTGAACACATGCAAGTGCTGGACGGTGACACACCTAGAGAGCATGGACATGCCATGCGAATTCCACACTATTTCCATTACATGCCTGCTTTACTTCACTTCACATTGTAGTCCCAGGGTGCCTTCATTTTCCTACAAACGATATGAGATTATCCTTCTTTATGGCTGAGTAGTACTCCATTTTGTGTAAATACCACATTTTCTCTTTCCAGGTACCCGCTGATGAACATATAGGCCACTTCCAAGATTTAGCTATTATGGTTCATGCTGCTATAAACATGAGTATGCACAGATTCTGTCATATGATGGCTTTAATGCTTTTGGGAAGATAACTAGAAGAATAGCTGGGTCAGATAGAATGTCGTTTGTTTTGTAGGAATCTCCATACTGACTTCCAGGGTGGCTGTGCTAGTTTACATTCCTGCCAACAGTGTTATCCCTAGGAGCTCCAGTGATGCAATCGGTTAGTGCATCGTACTTCTGTAACAATGTTATCCCTTGCAGCCTCTCCAACATTCGCTGTCATGTGAGTCCCTGAAGATGTTCCTTTTCTCCAGAGTAAGATGGAATCTCGTTGCTGTTTTAATTTGCATTTCTGTAATAGCTAATGATATTGAGAATTTCTTCAGGCATTTTGGGGCCATTTGTACTTCTGTGAAGTTTCCCAGATGCCTATATTTCTGACTGGGTCTTTTATTTGGGGGGGCTACCCCTTCTAATAAACAAGTAGATGTAGGGAAGTAAAATGTTCTTCTGAGTTCTGTAAGTCATCTGGCAAATGATCCAACTTGATAGCAGGTTGTGGGGTCCCCAGGGTGTTCCAGAAGTGTGGGCACCTCTGCCCCTCCTGGAGGGTGGCATTTGAAGTGTGTGAGTTTACTGAAAAAGCCCTTGAGCTGGTAGAATCTGGATGAAGTTCAGGTGGCTGCTGTCAGCATCAGAGCTCCGTTCAGTGTTTAAAAAGAAAAAAAAGGCTTCCTGCCCCTTCAGTCCATGCTGATGTGAAGAGGCTCCTTCATAAACAAATTGCATGCTAAAGTCCTCCAAATAGTCAGGTCAGTCTTTAAGAGGTTTTATCTATTCGTTTTATAGTTTTCAATCTCATCGGTTTCTCTCTTACCTTCATTATTTTCTCCCTTGAATTTGCTTTGATTTTGCACTTTTCTTTCTAGTTTCATGAAGAAACAACTTTAGATTGTTGATTGGCTATCTTTTTTCTGTACCACTTCCCCATGATGAATGTATTTATGCATCAAAAACGTATACGGATAAACAAGGGAGGGAGGGACAAGGATTTAGCTCAGTGGTTCTGGTGTCTGCCTTGCAAGTGCAAGGTCCCGAGTTCAATCCCCGGTAACCAGATACCACAGTGTCGGGCGTGGTGGCTCACTCCTGTAATCCCAGCACTCAGGAGGCAGAGGCAGGAGGGTTGCTGTGAGTTTCAGGCTGGCTTGGGCTGCATAGTGAGTTCAGGACCAGGCTGAACTACAAAATGAGACCCTGTCTCAAAAAAAAAAAAAAAAAAAAAAGAAAAGAAAGAATTTTCATAAACTTACAGCAATGTAAAAACTTAGGTTGTTGTTGTGGTTTAAACCCAATTGTCCCCCCAAAAGTCACACATCCACAGGTGGGGCCTGGTTGGAGGTGGCGTGGCCTGGCGCTAGCCCAGCTCCTTCCTGCACTCTGCTTCCTGGCTACCCTGTGGTGAGCAACTTTCCTCCTCCAGGCCCTTCATCCAAGTTGCTTCTGCCTTGGAGCCAGCTTCCCATGGACTGAACCCACGGAAACTGTGAGTCAAACTGAACCTCTTCCTTCAAACTGCTGGTGTCAGGCATTGCATTCTAGCAGTGGGGAAGCTGACTGATACAACGCTAGAACCTGCACCTCTCCCTCCATGAAGCACATCATCATAAGGGCACAAACAGAGCAGATTCATTTCATAGAGAGGCAGGGAAACAGAAATGAACAAGCATCATGTAGCCCAGTTATTGCCCTGACCAGAGCCTTAGCCCTCTCCTGGTACTGCTGTCCCAGGAAGAGGATGTGTGACCTGCTCAGCATCTGCCCTGTGTCTGAAAGCTGACTCTGGACTCAGCTGTTGCTACAGCCCCCAAACTTCCCCCTTGTGGTGCAGAAGAGCTGAGCTTCTCCTGACACCCTGCGACTTCCCAGAGCACAAGGGAGCCTTTAGTGCCTGGGGGAAATCCTCCCTCAGCCCTCTAGGTGTCGCCAAACGCCCAGGAAAAGGTCCTCCACCCCGCCTTCATAGCTCCTTCACACCTCCCGCGGGCCCGGCCACCCTCCTGTCTCCTAAATGACCAAAGAAAAGCAATACCCCCATTTTCATCTGGCTCCTCCCATGTCAGGAGCCTACTCCTTCTCTCTCCTTGAAACTTCTCTCCCGGGACTTCCCTGACGGCCTCACTTCCTAGTTGTCCTCCTACCTCCCCAGCTGTACCTCCTCTGCCTCCCTGATGGGCTCCTCTCCGTCTCCTAGCCTTACGTGAGCTTCTTCATGAGTCTTTGCTGTGCACATTCGTGTACTGCAGGGAGGGCGAGCAGGGCAAGTAGTTGGGATTAGACCGAGCTGAGTTTCCCAGAGCTGGAGCCAACCTGATTCTGCAAGGAGACAACTAAGCCAGAGGAAGGAGCCAGAGCGGGCACAGGGCGACCAGCCACACTCAAATCTCCCAAACACAAAAGTCAAACTGGTTTTAGAAACTCGGGGCTATGAGCCTGCTGTGGCTGGTTCAATTCAGGGTGGAGGAGGCCAGGAGGGAGAGCCCATAGGATCTGTGGGAGGGGTTATTAGGGAACCCTCTGCATGACCTCCAAGTCTGAGTTCTTCGAGGCTGTCTGTAAGCAGCGGATTCCAGAAGTCATTGCTGAAGTTCAGTCCTAGAGCAATTTGACAATGAAAAGAGACAGAATCCACCCAAAGAGACAGGAAAAGTTAAACCACTTCTGTGTGAGTAATTTTTTATTTTGTTTTTGTTTTTTAAGACCAAGTCTTGCTGTGGGTTCCAGGCTGGGTTCAAACTTGCCATCTTGCCACTTCAGCTTCCCCAGTGCTCCGTTCCAGGTGTGTACCGCCCACACCTGGCGTCACTTACCTGACCTCACAGACGGAGACCCTTAGGAATCCACCACGCTAGCTGCTGGGGAAATGCAAGATGCAAAATGGACACGTGCAAAAACCAGCTGCTTTTTTTCTTTTGACACTGGGGATTGAACCCAGGGGCACCGAACCACTCCGCCACACATCCAGCTGTTTTGTTTTGGTTTTTTGAGACAAACCACTCGCAGCCGGCCATTTGCATTTTTAGACACGTAAAATGATCAAAAAGATAACTAATAAAAGTATTTGAACGTGTTTGATTAATATGAATAAATAAAAATAATTCCATGTACAATAGTATCTAAATGAATAAATTTAAGCACAGAGCTGAAAGACTTGGATACTGAAAACTACAAAATATCAATGAAAGAAACAAAAACATACATAAGTGGAAAAATATTCTGCATTCATGGATAGTAAGGAATATTCTCATCTAAGAAGTGTCCATTAGTTTCAGATGCCCATTTTTGGATTGGGTCTTCAAATTTGAGAAGTCTGATTTATTTTTTCTTAGTTCTTCATATATTCTAGATAGTAGTCTGTTGTCTAAGGGATAGCTTTTTCTCACTCTGTGGGTTGGTGGGGTTTTTTTTTTTTTTTCTGTGCAAACACTTTTTTAATAAGATAAGATCCCAGTTGTTAATTCCTTGTGATATTTCCTGCACTACTAGAATTTTGTTAATAAAATCTTTGCCTACACCAGTGTCTTCAAGAGTTCTACCTAGTCTATCTTCCAGCAAATTTAGTGTTTCTGTTTTAACATTTAGATCTTTGACCTATTTTGATTTTAGTTTAGTGCATGGTGAAACACAAAGGTCTTTGGCATGTGGAAAGCCATTTTTTTTCAAGGACTATTTATTAAAGAGGCTGTCTTTCCTCCAGTAAAGGGATTTGGCTCCTCTGTAGAAGATAAATGGGTAGCTGGGCATGGTGGCAAACACCTTTAATCCCAGCACTTGGAAAGCTGAGGCAGGAGGATCATGGCAAGTTCAAGGCCAACCTGGCCTATGTAATGAGTTCAAGGGCAGCTTGCATGACAAAGCAAGGCTTTGTCTAAAATAAATAAATAAAGAAGGTGACTGAGTATGTCTGGAGTTTTATCTGTGTCTTCTAATCTACTCCACTGAACCTAGGTTCTATTTTTATTTTGCCAGTACCATGCTGTTCTTATCACGGTAGCTCTGTAGATAACTTCAAGTCAGAGATTGTGGTGCTTCCTACCTTGCCTTTGTTGTCCAGAATTGCTCCTATTCTACATCTTTTCTCACTTCAAATTAATTTTAGGATTGTTTTCTCTAATTCTGTGAGATATACTTTGGGTGTCTTGATCAGAATTGTATTGAGTCTGTAAATTAATTTTGGAAGTATAGCCATTTTCACTGTAGTGGATCTCTAGATTTTCCAATAGCCTCTTCGATCTCCTTTTTCAGACTTCTGTCATAGCTAAGTCTTGGAAAGAGCTCAAATGCCCATCAACTGATGAATGGGTAAACATGTTTTTTTTAATATACAATGAAGTACTACTCTACCATAAAGCAGGATAAGCCTGAGGCATTTATAGCTGAATGCATGCAACTTGAGACTATATAAATGTCTTTTGCTTCCCTCATTAGGTGGAACTCGGGGTCTGTCTTTCTTTCTTTCTTCCTTCCTTTCTTGGATGCTACTGCAAAAAGTGTTCTTCCACTGATTCATCTCTCAATGCCTTTGTTATTTGTGTACACTAATGCTTGCTAGTCATTTTTGAGCGCTGATTTTGCATCCGGCTACATTACTGAATTTGGTTATTCAATCTAAAAAGTCTTTTGGTGCAGTTTTTGGAGTCTTCCTTATAAAGTATCAGGTTGTCTGCAAATAATGATCATTTAACTTCTTCTTTTTCCATCCTTATTCCTTTTACTTCTTTATCTTATCTTATTGCTCTGGCTAGTGTTTCCAAAACTATATTGTATCAGAGTGGTGACAGTGGACATCCTTGTCTTCTTTCTGGTTTTAGAGTGAAATCTGTAGGTTTTTGTCCATTAGTATGAGGCTGTTGGTTTGTCATAAGCAGCTTTCACCAGATTGAGATACAATCTATTCCGGTCTTCTGGAGGGGTTTTTTAAATCAGGAAGAGGATTTAAACTTGTTCAAACACTTTTCCTGCATCTATTGAGAGGATCATATGATTTTTTTCCCCTGGGGTCTGTTAATATAGTATATTAGACTTACTGATTTTTGTATGTTGAACCATCCCTGCATCCCTGGGGTGAATTCTACTTGGTTCCAGTGTACGACCTTCTTGATGCTTTGCTGAGTTCTGTTTGCCAGTATCTTACAGAGGATTTTCTCATCGATATCTGTTAGGGAGATTGGCCTGTAGTTTTCTTTTTTACCTTCTCCGGTTCTGGTATCAGGGTAATGTTTGTTTCCAGGAACAAATTAAGGAGTGTTGCTTCCTTTTCAACTTTATTAAAGAGTCTGAGAAGTAGCAGTATTAGCTCTTCTCTAAATTTCTTGTAGAATTCAGCAGTGTAGCCATAAGGACCTGGGACTTTCTTTGTTGGTAGCGGGTTATTTTATATCTTCAATTTCATTGGCTGATACTGATTTCTTTAGAATCTTGAATTTTTATTCAATAATCTTTATACCTTCTTGATTCTGCTTTGCTAATTCATATGTATCTAAGAATCTATCCATTTCTTCTGTGTTTTCCATCTCACTAGAATATAGGTTCTTTCTTTCTTTTTTTTTTTTTTTTTTTTTTTTTTTTTTTTTTTTTGTACTAGGGATTGAACTAAGCCCTTGTGCTTGTGAGAAAGGTTCCAGAACCACTGAGCTAAAGCTCCAACCCACAGAGTACAGGTTTTTGAAGTAGGTACTGATGATCTTCTGGATTTCTACAGAAACTGTTGTGAATTCATTTGAATTCATCCTTGATGAATGTGAATTCATCCTTTTCATTTGTAATTGCATGGATTTGAGTCTTTTCTTTTTTTTATGACAAAGCTGGCTAAGGTTTCTCAAAATTATTTAATCTTTGAAAAACCAACTCTTTGATTCATTTATTCTTTATATTGTTTTCTTAGTCACCACTGCATTAATTTCTGCTCTGATCTTTATAATGTCCTCCCTCCCATGAGCTTTGGTCTTGACTTGCTCTTCATTTTCTAAAAGCTTGAGATTCAACAGTAGGTTGTTTATTTGTGCTTGCTCTCTTTTTCTGATATGGAAATCTATTGCTGTGAATTTCACTGGTAAGACTACTTTCATTGCATTCCCTAAGTTTTGGTATGTTTTATCAATGTTATCATTTAATTGTAGAAACTGTCTAATTCTAATTTATTTTAATTCTGTCTAATTCCCTTTGTCTTTAGCTTCATACATGATCCAGTGGTTGTTCAGGAGGGCGTTACTCAATTTCCAGGTGTTTATTAAG
>PVIR01032296.1:0-18782 GCA_004026965.1 Petromus typicus
AAACATATATGGTCAGGATCCTTTAAAGGAAAACCAAACTATGCATGAGAAAGACTTAGCCCACCTTTCCACTTCCTAGTTACAATCTGCTTCATCCTGCTTTTCTCACTCGTAGCTGCCACTGCTGTCTGTCTGGAGTGCGCTAGAGACATTCAGCCACCACTGTCTCTCTGTTAATAAGGGGAGAAGCCACCTCATCCCATCTACTGACATAACACACTATCTATAAATGATCCTGGGATCCAAAGGAGAACTGGATTTGAAGGACAAAGTAAACCAGAAAACAAGGTCAGACAACTCAGGGCCAAGCTCAAATGTGTCCAGCACAAGAGCTGGTCCTCAGTCCATCTCAGCTGAATTCAAGACATGAACTAACTTTCAAGTTTTATTTCAAAAGTCAGTTATCTTTCTCCAGAGTTATCCGTCTTGGATCAAATGGTGGCCAAACATCAAGACACCACCAGACAGTGGAAATAAGAACTGATGACAACATGGGCCTGGGAGGTTAGGTGTATAGGCTAAAGCGTGAGGGTCAGCACTCCAGAGGCACAAAAGGATGAGTAATGGGGCAATAGCTGGCTCCAAATGACCTAGGGTTCTGTTGTAAATTTTCTGAAGAGTTTTATTATTCTTAATGAAAAACTATATACAAAGAAGCACAGGTCCAATTTCTAAATCTCTTGGTCCAATAAAGAAAAATGTCATATTCTACTTACTTAATTTCTTTGTGACCAGAGTATAAAGTAAGTTTGTTTGCTGTATGGCCCAACTAGATTCCAGAATCACTTTTTTCTTGCTCCATTCAAAGCTTCCTCTCCAACTCCATATCACTGTTGTAGAGACATTTAGACTGCTTTCTATCCCTCTACAACAGGATAGGCCCAGCCCCAAAGACCGCTCCATGGATAGGCAAGCGACCCGTGTAGGGATAAATTTTTGGGCTTCAGGTTTCCATTTCCTGTTGGAATTGTCAGTCTAGAAGGATGTAATCTGCACGTGGTAGTTCTTTCTGACACCCAGAGAGAAAATGCATGAGGACTCTCGAGCCAAACAAAGCCAGAGAGGGGAACAGTGGCCCGAGGGTTGCACTGAAACCGAGGAGTCAACTCTCAGATATTGCACTAGCTTCACAGGCATTGAACTGGTCATATCTACATTTAAGTTGAAATCTCAATCACTTGCAATTGAAAAAGAGAATCTTTACTACTTCAAATGCTCATTACAGAAGTCTAGGAGTGCGTGTGCTCAAGAAGGGCTGGCGACTGCATGACTCAGGGCTGAATTAAAGCAGCCCAGAACACCTCCAAGGTGGTGTGCACTGCTGGGACCTGTGGTGTTCCTCCTTGGTTCAACTAACATTCTTAAAGATGGATCTGGGCCTCAGAAAAATAGAACTATGGAAAATAATCTTTTAAGAAGATATACGCACACTAAAGCTGTGTTACTAGGGGGTGAAGTTCCATTTTAGTCACCATTGTGTTACACAGCTCAGCCTACCATCTGCCCCGGAAAAGAAGCCCATGAAATGTATGTGTAATCTATTTTGGAAATACTATGATCAAATACAGTTCACATAAATCAAATGTTGATATCTGATGGGCAATATCTCAGCCATAGAGTCCACTTCATTACTTGAGGATGATATGTAAATATTCCCTAAGTGGCTACATGATAATGTTTTTTATCCAAGCTTTGAAATAACTATTTCATTCCCATTCTTGAAAGTATGTGATTAACCAAAACAATATATATTGACATCCTTTATTTTATGCAAAATGTTTATGTAGTATAATTTTATTATTAAAAAAATGAAAATAACATAAGAAAAATGACTAAGGTGACATAAAATATTTGCCTAAGATTATGTATTTTATATGTAATAGATTGATATATTTTTAAATATTATAAAATGTTTTTGTCAAATAATTTATTAAGATATTTCTTATTTACAGTGATCAAGGAGGTAGAGGGTATTCTGAATTCCAGGACAAGCTTTTGTTATCTTCTGATAAAATGACCCCACAAACTTTCAAGCCAGAAGAACCAGGTAGAAAAGATGTTGATCCCAACAAGTTTAGGTCTTGAAACAATAGTTCAACTAATACTCAATTAGAAAACACATTTGTAATAGCATTGTAACTATAGGAAGAAGGCTAGTGTTTAGAGTTTTTTAAGGTAATTATAAATAAAAGTATTAAAGTTTGTTTTACAGGAATAATGGAACACTAGGTTTATTAATGATTTCCTAAGTATAAGTCACTGAAATGTCCTTACATAATTGAATGCACAGGCTTCTGATTCTATTATTTCATCAGTTAAATTTCTGTGACTGTGAAATAAATATTGTACAAATCATTTAAGGTTTTAAAACTTATAAAAATGAGCTCATTAGGAATCAAGAAAAAAAGTAAAGTCTCCTGTGGGTTTCATTGTTTCCTTCAGCTCTCAATCACTATAACAAATAATTAGGATAAATCAACTTATAAGGGTAAAGGATTATTTTGGTTCACAGTTTTGGAATTTTCAGTTCATGGTGAGCAGATTTACAGCTTGTCAGTTTGAGAACATGGTGGCAACAAGGAGCATGCAAATCCACCCATCTTGTGACCAGATGTGAAGAGGCCAAGAAGAAGAAGGCTGGAGGGCCCACTTTCTTCTTGGAGATCATGTGCTCAGTGACTAGAAAACCTCCCACTTGTCCTACTTCTTAAATTCTACCATCTTGCAGTAACACCAAACTAAAGACTACCCCTCTGACGTAAGGCCTTCTGGGGAACACTCAACATTCAAACAGCAGTATTTATTCTCTATATGATGATATCTCTAGCAAGGCTATACAATTAAGCAATAATCTCTTAGATACATATGTTCATCTGTATTGCATGAAGACTTTTCTTCCATATTCATTGTTTCTCAAAAACCCTTGTGTAAATGAAGATTGTTTCTGATTTAGAGATGAAGTAACTGAAGTTAAAGAAATAATTGCTACAGTTCTTATATCATAGGGGGATTCAAAGTGGTTTAAAGGAATAAATGCTAGTGTTTAGTATATGTGCAAGGGTTAGCATACATACATGGGGCTGGGATGTGTAGTTTGGTGGGAAAGTACTTGGCTAGCTTGTATGGCTAACATCCCTGGAAAGCTGTAGCAAAAATGCAATATGCAAAAGACTCCAAAGTGTGTAAGAATCAATGAAATCCATTTCTTTTATCTCATAGAATTCACATTCTGAAAGAGAAACAAATTGAAATCAATTGCAGAACATGTTATTGAGGAATCAAACAATTTTGGAGTTGAGCAGAAATCTCACTTGTGAAAGACATTAGGAAAAGATACTATCGTTGAAGTCACCCTTTACACATGGATCACATAGTTTTGCTTAATTGTGAAAGAAAAGTTCTTTCCTCCAATACAAAATTTAATATCTTAAAGAGACTGGAGGAGAAACATGAGCTTCTCAGTGAAATGCATGTGGGGAACACGGGAGCGACTACACTGAAATACTGAATCCTGTTCCGGGGTTATTCTTTACAGAGCAGCTCCAGAGGTCAGGAGTAGGCAGAGAGGGGAAGAACCAAAGGGAACACAGCTCTAAGTCATCGACAGTAGTTGCCTGAACTCACTCATGTTCACATATGCTTCAAGATCTAAGTCTGAGAATCCCAAATCTAGCTTTTGCAATAAATTGAGGGACCTCTGGTAACATTCAGAAATATCTATTTTTTTTTTTACTAGTCTCCATGGTGAGGTTTCATGGAAAGCAGGTATATCCTCAGAAAGAATATACCCTGCACACTTGTAAATAGAATACTGAAGGTTTTCCTTGAGGAACTTTCTTCTTATGGCAATAATATTTTAATCTTCTTTGGGATAATCTGTGTTCCTCCGATTCAGAAGAAAAAGAAATTCTCAAGTATTGCATACTGATTCTGTCTTCATCCCATAAAAATAGCTTATACACACAAAGCAAGTTTCACATTCTCATTCAAAAAAACCTATTCTTTCCACATATCATGTGACACTATCAGTGATGTCTACTTACAAATGGATGTTTTGAAACCAGTATCATATTTTATTCCCATCAGGGACTAGCTGGTCCATCTTACTTCATGACCGATGTTTTAATCCTCAGTTTTGCTATTCACTTCACAAAAATTAAAGGGGAAAGTCAACAAGTATGATTGTACACTGAACATTAGCATAGCCACACAGGACAAGGCTGAAGCTGTGCTGACCTGTGTCAGTAATGACACACCAATCACACACATAGGGAGGTGGTTGAATAGGGTCTGAGTCTCACAAATTATGTATCTTTGGGTGAATTCAATCCCAAATCTTGGAAAATAACCAGTGTCTTTCTGACCATTTCCACAGGTATCTTAACATCAAGTACACAACATTACGATTATTTCCCCCAGTACCTCAGACCTAAATCCTGCCCTTAATTTTCCCAGATGACTGTAAGAAACACTTTCATTCAATCCTCTTGACTCCAGTTAGGAATCTAACAGTTTTCTTCAGCTTTTTTTTTTTTTTTTTTTTTGATCCGGTGTTTATTTTTTTTAAATTTTTATTGGTACATTAAATATACACATCATGATTTCACTCCATAGTGGGGATTTGTACCAGTATAAGACACAACTTAATTCTCATTTTTTCCCATAGCCCTACCCACCCTACCACTCCCCCCATATACATAAAATTTGTTTCCTTACTTTTTTGTTACAATCTCAACATTTTCCCCCTTCACCCTATTTTACATTGAGCATTTTCTATTTCACAATATATAACATACAATTCTTCAGCTTTTGTTTAATGAAGAACATCACAAAATAGCTTCCTACAAGTATGTTATACATCCTCTAGTCTCACCTCTCTTCCCTGCCTTTAGTCCAGTCCCTTTCTATTTTTTTAAAATCTTTATTGGTACATTAAATATACACATCGTGATTGCACTCCATAATGGGGATTTGTACCAGTACAAGACACAACTTAATTCTCATTTTTTCCCATAGCCCTACCCACCCTACCACCCCCCCATATACATAAAATTTGTTTCCTTACTTTTTTGTTACAGTCTCAACATTTTCCCTCTTCACCCTATTTTACTTTGAGCCTTTTCTATTTCACAATATATAACATACAGTTCTAGGACTCATTTACATCTTTATTTTCTCATATCAGAGAAAAGATGCGATATGTACCTATCTGTGACCTATTTATTTCACTTATGAGGATATCCTCAAGGTATGTTCATTTAAGTAGAAATGATTCAAACTTATCATTTTTTATGCCAGAGTAATACTCCATCCTGTAGAAGAACCACAGCTTTTTTATCCAGTCTCCAGTTGGTGGACACTTGGGTTGTTTCCAAGATATAGCAATCACAAATTGGGCTGCTATGAACATGGGTGCACATATGTCACTGTGATATGAGTCTCTTAATTCTTGTGTGTATATACCTAGCAGGGTGATGGCCAGGTCAAATGGGACCTCCAATCCTAGCTTTTTGAGAAATCTCCAAACTGATCTCCACAGGGATTGTACAAGTCTACAGTCCCACCAACAGTGGAGAAGGGCTCCTTCTTCTCTGCAGTCTCGCTAACATTTGCTGTTGGCTGATTCTGAAATGGCAGCCGTTCTATGTGGAGTGAGATGAAATCTCAATGTTTTCATCTGCATCTCTCGAATGACTAATGATGTTGAGCATTTCTTCATATGCTTCTTTGCTGCTCTTACTTCTTCCTCTGAAAAATCTCTATTCATTTCAGATGCCCATTTTTGAATTGGGTCTCTAAATTTGGGTCTGCTGATTTTTTTTTTTTTTTAGCTCTTTATATATTCTAGATAGTAGCCCTTTGTCTGAGGAACAGCTGGTAAAGATTTTTTCCCACATTATTGGTTGCCTGTTTGCACTGTGGGTGGTTTCCTTTGCTGTGCAGAAGCTTTTTAAAAGAATGAGGTCCCATTTGTTGATTTCTTCAGCCAATTCCTGTGCTATAGAAGTTTTGTTCATGAAGTCTTTCCTTAAGCCAATGTCTTCAAGAGTTTTACCTAACCTGTTTTGCAACAGGTTTAGAGTGCTCTTGAGGACACTCATGAAAGAGGACCTCTAGAACTGCTTCAGAAAGCCATATGAAGCTGGAATAAGTGTGCTCAAAGCAAGAGGAACACATTTTGAAGGAAACTGGTGACAGCCTTCCTTTCACATTTTTAAAAATATCCAACATTCACTTGATGTTTTGATTATATACCAGCCTCAAATGCTCTCTGGCATGAATGTTCTAAATGTTAGAATGTTCTCCACACTCAGTGATGTCTGAAGAAGTAGGCTGTGGTCAAGACATTCTTTGTTTCTCTTGTCATTTGGCTGAGAGCATCTTCATCTGATTGTCACTGAAGGAAGCACTTTTCTTTTCTAAATTTACCTGAACACAGATGTGGGGGTTGTTGTTTACACACTTGTGATTTCTTCTCTCCAACCCATTCACCTGCTTTCTTACTTCTATTCCTATATTTAAGAGATAACAAGACAGGGGCCGAGGATTTAGCTCAGTGGTTCCGGCTCCTGTCTTGCAAGCGCAAGGACCCGGGTTCGATCCCCGGTAACCACATACAACACTGGGTGTGGAGACTCACTCCCAGCAGCAACCAGTACCACATACCACAGTGCCGGGCGTGGTGGCTCACGCCTGTAATCCCAGTACTTGGGAGGCAGAGGCAGGAGGATTTCTGTGATGTGAGTTTGAGGCTGAGCTCGGGGCCAGCCTGAACTACAAAGTGAGACCCTGTCTCAAAAAACCTAAAAAAAAAAGAGAGAGAGATAACAAGACAATGGCCACACTGTCCCCTGTCACTCTGCCTCCAAGGTGCTTGCTTTTCTATGTCCTCACAATCATCACCTGTGTTCTGAGGTTTTCTGACGGCTTCCCCAGCACACTGTTGCCTTATGACTTTTCCACACGGTGACACAAGCAAACCTGTTTGGTTCTGTTTTCTGCAAGCTGTATGCCTTTACCCAATAAATACTTACTATATTCTCTTTTAACAGCTTTTGAAGCCATAAAATGAGTTCTGAAGATGCAGAGGTTACCTAGAAGTGCCCAAGTGTGTAATTCTTCAGGAAGTATACAATTTCTTTGGTTTCAAGTTTTTAAAAAACAGTGATTTGTCATGTTTCATATTTCTAACTCGAGAGACCTGACTCATATGGCTTACGTCTGAGCTACACTCTGCGACTGAAGGAAAATGTCAGGTTGTTTACTTCTGCCCGATTTTCTGATTTCAAAATAATACTGAGCTTGCATAATCAGATCTGTGTTCAAAAATAGTGGTGGAATTCCTTTTGAGATCATGATTCTTTTTACCAAAATGACCCATTTTGGGAAAAGAAGAGTTAAACATTTTGACAATTGTGTCAAAACAAAATAAAAGGCAAACATGAACTGCAGCAGCAGCTCTGCATGAAGGTGCAATAAAGAATCTGTTCTGATCTCCTCTCACACAGCGCCTACTTTTAAACGCTGTTTCATTATAGATGAAAGGCAAAGATAGGAGGTACCACAAAGACCCTTAGAAAAATCTCTCCATCCTGATCATATGCTGTTACCCAGTGACAAGAAGAAACTCTGTCTACTGGTGCTGACAAAGCCTCTTGCACTCTGTGCATTATCTGTTGTGAGATATCTGATCAAAGCCCTCCCTACAAAAAATAGTGAAAAGCCAGTCAATCTTGCTTTATATTATAGAACTTCAGTTTGATTTTAAAGGTGGCTTTGAATGAACGTTTTAATTAACTAGCAGAATAAAGCAAAGGAAACCACTGATATTTATTAGGGATCCAAAAGAGACACATTGATGTTCGACTCTGGACAGCTACCCTTTTATTTAAGGTTTTTTGAGACAGAGTCTCACTTTGTGGTTCAGGCTGGCCCTGAGCTCAGCCTCAAACTCACATCACAGCAATCCTCCTGCCTCTGCCTCCCAAGTGCTGGGATTACAGGCATGAGCCACCATGCCCGGCACTGTGGTATGTGGTACTGGTTGCTGCTGGGATGAGTCTCCATGCCCAGTATTGTTATGTGGTTACCAGGGATTGAACCCAGGCCCTTGTGCTTGCAAGACAGGTGCCAGAACCACTGAGATATATTCCTGGCCCACAGCTACCATTTTTTTACAACCCTGCCCATTCTTACTTGGGACATAAACTGAATTAGAGTGAAGTTAGTTTGGGGAAAACCTTGTGGTTATTTTTTTATGTAACATATGTAAAGTGATGTTTATGCCTTAAAATTCCTGGACACATGCTTATGACATTGACTTGGTAATTAATCATCTACTCCCTTAGGATATCTTTCTAATTGCTGCCTCAAAATTTTATTTAAATTTTCCATTCTCAATCCTTTCTTTGATGCTTCAAGTTTTTGTGACTTGATTCAAACTGCAGTATTTTATGCACGTCTTAAGATTTTCTGTGTCCAGTGGATTGTAACTTCTATGAGGGAAAAGTCTTGTTTTGATCACTCTAATGGGCACAGAAAAGAATATTTGACCTGATGGCAGATGTAAGATGCTGTAGTTTGGGTCTGGGCTGGCATTCTAAGCCTCTTACATTAAAGGCTTAGTGCGTAGCCTGGTGCTACTGAGAACTGGTGAATATTTTAAGAATCAGGGCCCATTAGGAGATTCCCGTGTCACTAAAGGTATGCCCTTGAAGGGGATATTGAATGCTCAGCCTTCTTTCCCTCTGTCCTTCTCAACATGCCCATGAGATGAGCAGTTGTGCTGCACCAAGGGCTGCTTGTGATGAGGCACTCCTGGGCAGAGACACAAATGGCACTGGTAAAACCTCTAAAACTAAGTAAAGCAAACATTTTTCTCACCAGGAGTTGACTCTCTCAAATGTTTGTTAAATCAACAGAAGACTAAGATGTGTAACGTTAAGTTAGTGTTTGTTGAGTGGTTTTCAAATTACATCTGTGTTTCTAAATAATAGCCTAACTAGTGAAACTATTCAACTGATCAGTAAGTCATTGTGGACTCAATGTATGGACTCAATTATAAAATAAAGACTCATAAACCATTATTATTTATTGTACATAAATGTGTACAGTTCTGCTCTCATACAGTCCAGAAAAGAAGGTACAAAGTGGTTGATTACTCTAATTTCACAGAGGAGCAAATCAATGTCAACCAAGGCAGTTAAGCTGACCAAGTTAACCACACACAGCCTCAATCCAAATGCAAGTCATTCTGACCCTATAGGTCAGATCAGCCTCAGTTTGAAGTGTGTAGCTCGCAGGTGTTAAGCAACACTACCTTTGTGACCATTTCGATCTGTTTATACAAGTTAAGCTTTTATTAAAATATTCAACACTTAGTTACAGTCCTTTGCTCTATCAAAACATTTTGCACTTCAATCAAAACTAATTGGGTTCCTACATTACCCCTTAGAGGTAAGGGTCAGGATTTCTATTTGATGAAGAGTGAAGCTAAAACAAACACAGAAAAAGAAGAAATACTTCACTCAAAGTCAGTAATGCTAAATTATTTTTGAATTTTCCATTCCCTAAATCTGTTCTCACATGGCTGAGACATGTCTTAAAATACACAAATGTTTTGAAACACACATTGTCACTAGTTAATACTAAAGTCACTGATCTCATCTGTATGTCAATGAAATATCAACAATAATGAAAATAGCGACATCTGCCATGTTCTATTGCTCCCAACACGGTAAATAATATTCTATCTTCTTTCACACATCATTTCAGTTAATATTTATGCTAACCATGCATAGAGTTGTTTTCCCTGTGTCATAAATGAAGATCTAACATAGTAATTGTAAGGATACAAAACTAGCTTTAAGCAGGGGTAGATTACAAATTCACTGTATTTAGTCAAATTTCTCTAGAGAAACTGAATGTATACACATACACATTCTGGTCCTCACACCCGGATTCAAGGAGGTGAGACAGTAGCTGTCCTGCTCAACTAGGGACAGTGATTTCACCTCTGACACTGTGTCCCATTTACACTAAATGCAGTGGATGGTATCTATCCACATTAGTAAGACACATCTTCACTTATTTTACTGATTAAATTGCAAATCTTTCCCAGAAATACCCTCATTGGCACATCCAGGAATAATATCTGACCAGCTCTCTGGGCATCTCTTAGTAGAGTTAATTTCACTTGCATTGGACTGAATTTAATATAGATCTGTTCATCTCCCAGGCTGGGCTTCCTCCTTGTGAGGATGTACTTTACAGCACTTTCACAAGCCACATGTTGATGGCTTTAGAACAGAGAGATGCAGGCATGAGCCAGCAGGTCATTATTAATCATGGTATTTATCAAGCAATATGTGACTTCACCAATTGCATATAAAATTCTATCAAAATTACACTGGGTTCTCATTTACTGATGAATGTAAAGATATAAATAGTGTAATTCAGGTCATGTACATGAAGTGATCTCAGAAAATAGAGGAGCCTTTATGATCTGAAAAAAAATAAATCCAAAACACATTACAGATTGCATTTGTTTGATCTCTGAAGGATGAAATCATCAAGTCTCTCCCCTGTCCCACCCAGGGTTACAAGAGCAAACTAACTAGAGTGGACAGTTAAAAGGGCACAGGATTGGGACACTGGCAGCAAAGAGGAGACAGAGTTCCAGATATGAGATAAAGGGACGTTGAATCAAAAAATCACATGTCGAGGTCTAAAGTGGAGGAAGTAGCCTGGTCGACAGCATTCTTCCAGGGAAGGCTGGGCCATTCAGATTGCACAGCCCCAGAGCTGTCAGATTCCAGCCTTGGAGGTCAGGCAGGGATTTGACAGGATGAACAACTGACGCCTCTTAAAGTGAGATTTTAGAAGAATTTTCTGGTGATAGTAAAGCACAGTGACACCAGGAACAGAGCACCATTAGTTATGAAGTGTATCCTAATATGAGGTGATGATTTGGGGACAGTTGGAAGTGAAAGGAAGGGATAGACGCCAGAGATATTAAATAAGAAAACAATAAGATGTCAAATTGTGTTTGCTACTGAGGAGGAAATTACCTAGGTACCTGAAATAATAAGTGCCTAATTTATTCTAGAAATGAGGGCAAGATCAGAACTGTTTCCATGACAACACACAAACTTATAAGCATGTTAGAGAACGGAATAACAAGCTCATGTCAGGCATGGATGCCAGTCTTGGTGACGTTGGTAAAGAGTTTAAGGCAAGAGACATAGGAATGCAGACTGGCAGTTACGGTGACCTTATTACCAGAACCCAAAAGAGGACATTGTTTTCTTCTGATTTTTAATATGTTTAAACAAGCACCAATACAAAGATGAGACATTAAATCACATTTAGATAAATTTTAGTGGTTTGTATTGTCTTTTTATATTTTATAGAATAATTTTATTTGGTTTCATCTAGAGAGTTCAAAATACACTCAATAATTCTATCTCAATAATTCTTACTAGATGTAGGTAAATGTCTTTTTTTTCCCCTGTTTTGTGAAAATATACTACTCATTAAAAATATCACCCTATAACATGCATTTATTTGCAGGCACATGATTCTGAGAGACAATTAAAAAATACTGAAGAAATTGCTTTTAAACTAGTTGAGGTTAGAATTCTTAAAACTATTTTTTAATATTTTAAGTTAAGAAAGATAAATTTAAAATAGGATATATTTAGAATTGTTACACATATCAGATTGATGATAAAATTTAAAACAAAATGACAACTTTAAACAATGCTACACATGCATAATAACCAACTCAAAATGAATCAGAGACTAAGTGAAAGTTCTGAAGCTGTAAAACCTGTAGAAGAAAAAGTGAAGAACTATTCCTTGGTGCTGGGCTTGCCAGTGATTCCCTGCATATGATACTGAAGACGCAAGCAACAACACCATGATGACAGTGCGTGGGACAGAAGAGCTTTTACGTGCAAAACAGCGGAGGAAGGGACACAGCAGCCTCCACATGGGGAAAATATTTGTAAACCATGTATTTTAAGACAGTTCATATCCAAAAGGCATAAGGAATTCCCATAAATGAATAGCAAAAGAAGGAAACAAGCCAAAAACAAATAACCAGATTAAAAAATAGGCAGAGAACATGAATAAATTCCCCAGAGAAGGCAATTGCTAACCGATATAGGAACAGACATTCCACAGCGAGAATGAGATGCCACCTTATACACGCTGGGATGCACATCATTATTTTAAAAAGTGTCAGTGAGGCTATAGAGAATTTAGATATTAGCAAGGAGGAAAAATTGTAATCACTTTGGAAAACAGAGTAGAGATTCCTTAAAAGATTAAAATAGAAATACTATATAATCCAGTGTTGTGCTTCTTGTATTTGTTTTAAAAACTGAAGTCAGAATCTTGAAGAGATAGCTGCATTGCATTTCACTATAGCATCATTTAAAATAGCAAAGAAATTTAATGTGCATTCATGGGTGAAGGATAAGAAAATATGATAGTGCTATGCCATTAATTCTCCTTATGTGAGATATCTACTACAGCCAAAATCCTAAGACCATAAAGTAAAACAATGGTCTACCAGGACTTGAAGGAAGAGAGAAATGGGAGGTTATCACTTGAAGCAAGAGAGAAACGGGAAGTTATCACTTAATGAGTGGGTTAGTTGGCTTTCTGGCTAAGAGTTCTTTGCTCAAAGGAGATAGAAATCATGACCTGGCAAAAAGTAGCACCCTCAGTAACAACATTATAAGTGTTAGAGATGGTGTCTCTCAGTTTTCATTGTTACAGTTCTCAGCATTGAGAGCCAATACTTCTCAGCATTTAGTGTCACAACTGTGAGCATAATCTTATTCCCTAGCGTGGGCAATTCCTAATGATTCTCAGCTCTCTAGAGCTATTTTCTATCAGTTTGTGGCACTTCTCTGCAGCTCTTCCACAGGCTTCATGGTCCTTTGTTTGTGTTTTTAGCTACTCCTGCTATGCCATCTTGGCTCTGTCACTACTGGAGCGCTTTCGCAGTCAGTTGCTAAGCACACTCAGCACTACCAGCTTTTAGTGCTACCATCTCTTCTATTAGTGCAACCAGCTCATCCCGCCCCACACAAAATAAGAGCCACAAATAAGCAGTAGGTCCAGCAGAACGAGGATTTATTGAGCTTATACTACAGCACAAGCTTGCAGTGCACAGGAGAGAACTCTTCTGGACTGACCTCAGAGGGTGAGGAGAATGTTGCCTCTATAGAGAAGGGACACCGCACATAGGCGCAGTCTCTTGGGGACCTATTTGTGAATTCTCTGGAGTCATGGACTGATCTGAAGGACTCCTTGAGTTCCAGGTGTTTGTGGGTTTTCAGCAGCTGCTATGATGGCAGTGAAGCTTCTAGATGCGTGGTACAGCTGAGACGTGTCTCAGTTCCCAAACAGCCCGGAAACATCTGGACCAGCATCAGCTGTCAAGAGGACCAATGGCTTTGATTGGCAACTCTCTCTCTCTCATTTCCCTAGAGTGGTGAGCAGAAGTCTCAATGCCCATCCTTCTAATATGTTTCTAGAAACAGAGACAGTGTTGATCGTGGCCCAACAGAGTTCAGGGATTCTGGGAGAGACATGGCTGCTTGTTGTCTAGCAAAATCACAGCCCCTTTGACTGTGGAAGTATTTCTAAGAAAAGGTTGGACCTCACAGTTCTATCTCAGAAGCACCTGAGATAATCAACAAAAAAAAAGCAAAGTTTATTTCAGCTTGAATTTCTAGAGGTTTCAGCCTCTGATGAGCTGAGCATTGCTTCTAGTCTGTGAGGAAATGAATCATCATGGTGATTGTGCATGGTGGAGGAAATTATAGCTCTTCATCAGAAGCAACAGAGAACAAGGAAGAAACTCAGTGATACCTGCAGCCTCACATGTCCCAGAGACCCCATCAAATACCACCCCTTGATGCCAGCGGTGTAAGTCAATGTAAGATGTGAACCTTTCACACCTGAGTCTCGGAGACCATCTAAGTCCAAAGCTTTACTCAAGCAAGAACATGATCTTTCAGGAGTCTGGGCTATGAAATGACATTGTCCTTATCATCTATAATGTGGTGTTATACATTAATAAGTTTGTTGAGAGTATTATTTTGTGTTATGTGCTCTGACCATAATTTCATTTTACATTAAATTCATTTTAGTTTAAATGACTTTAAATTTCATTTTACTTTAAATTTAGAGTACCAAACAGAAGACAAGTGCAAGAAAGGAAAAGAGAGAGATACAGAGAGAAAAAGAGAGAGAGGAGAGAGGGAAAAGGGTAGAGAGAGAAAGAGAGACAGAAAGACGGAGATAGACACACAGAGAGAGACAGACAGAAAGACAGAAAGAGACAGAGAGTGGGGAGAGAGGAGAAGGAGAGAGAGAGGAGGGTGAGACAGACAGACAGAGTCAGACAGAAAGACAAAGAAAGGGGAGAGAGGAGAGAGAGAGAGAGAGAGAGAGAGAGAGAGAGAGAGAGAACATGTTGCTGGTCAGACTTTCCCTACCTTTTGCCACTGTTACTGCCTTATGTTCAGATTGTATTCAAAGTTACATTAGTGTCCAGTGCTCTGCCTGGCTGAGTCCGGCCATGCTTAACACTCTGGATCACCCACATCTGGGTGGATCCACGCACTTAGCAATAGCAGCAAGAGCTCTATAAACTTACGGTCCTGTGGCAGAAGGAAGTGTGAGAGGTGAAGAGCAAAAGTTGTCTCCTTTGAACTTCTAAAGCACTTCTTCCTAAATTGCAGTCCAGACCAAAGATGGCATTCAACACCACTTAGTAAATTAACACTATTCATTTATACAAAATAATTATAATTCATATCTTACCATTTTGGAAACTGCAGCCTAGAAGAATAAGAAACACAATTTAGACAAAATTAACATTGTATCTAATATTTAGGCACATTTCATTTTTATTAAAGTTAATTTATTCAACTGTTCTTCATAGAAATAATGTAGGAAGTATAGACGACACTTTTTTGTAGATCCATGGTCAATATTTCAACTCTACACTTGAGTTTAAAAAGAAAAATCATATTTCATGTCTAGCTTAGTCTTCACAGGCTAGTTAAATTCTAAGGATCAGATATTTTATTAGAGATTTTTCCTTTGTGACTATATTTTAAGTTGGAAACCTTGATGTTAATATATGAAAATTTAGCTCAAAGTGATAGTCATTAATCTAGTTAGGAATGACCCTTGATCACAAATCAAGTGTACTTAAAAAAATCATACAGAATAAAGGAAGTTTCAGAAATAATAGGCAGAAAAAATATAGTGTTCCCTAAGGTAGTAGAAAATCCAAGAAGTGGACTCATTTAATTGACCCCTGGGTAAATCTCAGCAAATTCATTGTCTGTATCATTATTGCAATATTTCAGGAACATTTTTAAGAATACTAATGAAAACTTTTAAATATCCATTTTTCTAGATTTTTGGGAGTAGATATGTATGTTTATTTTCAAAATGTTACTTAAATTTGAGAAGTTCAGATAACCTTTGCTTACATATACAAAACATCTTACTGTCCATTCTCTCTTCCTATTCTTTATTGTTTATTATTGTTGTCTTGTGCTTCACAGAAGTACCTAGTTTATATTTTACCCAATTATTTTCACACAGCACGCAAGGCTTTAATTTACATACACTCTGTCTGACTTTAGAGAAAATGTCACCGTATTTTCAGCCTTCGCTATCAACCCACGCTAGCAAGAAGTTCAGTGCTTAGAAGATAAACCTAGTGTGAAAGAGTTTAGCAAACATTTTAAACTGGATAATGTAGACAGGCTGAATTTCAACACTAGTCTATTTCAGCCTGAGCTAATTGTTTTACATGCGGTAAATATTCATTTGATACCTTTACCATAGGATAAACAATTTCTTACCATTCTCATACACTTCTGAGGTTTCTCGAACGCCATAAGGATTTATTTACTTTCTGTAAAACGGCGGGGGTCTCTAATCCTGTCAACATATTACGGAGTCTCTTTCCCTTGCACCAGGGTGGCGGCGTTGTCTGTGAAATGCCGCCATCTATCGGACAGGGGTGAGCACTGCAGGCAGTGCCTGGTGTTTGGAAAGCACAGGGTCTCTGGCTTGGCTGCCGCACAGCTTGACTACATCAGGGAATGATGCAGTCCATGGTCAATAAGTGGAAATAAAAATTATAGGGCCTGGTAGAAGTTCAACGCGAGAAACTCCTGTCTGGCACTGATCGCCACCCCAGGTATGTCTTCAAGGAAGACTCGAGTTCTGTAGCCATTGTCCTTCTATAGCTTGCGATTCACTTGCTTCCCCTCCCCCAACCTCACAAACCCACCCTCACCTGCTCTGAGCCCAAAATGTTGCACCGTTGCAGAACAATATTGTGTCCCCTATACTTTCCAACAGGTAGATTCACTTGATTAACTACGTATTCTGAATTTAATAACATTAACCAAACTTGCAACTCACATCTGAATTTCCTGGGTGTAACTGAGACTCTAATAGTGAGGTGACACTGTCCTCCACTGCTTATTCAAAGTTTATTCACTAGCTCCACAAATCACCCTTCGCGATTTGAAAGGACTTCATTTATTTAGTGAGAGGATTTGTCAAAATACTTTTAAGTGTAATGTCCTTTCATATTCACCAAAATGAACCACAGGACACAAATTCTGTCACTGAAACCCCTAGTTCAAAGGAAAGGAAGTCAGAGGTTAGAAAGCCTGAGTCACTCTGCTGAAGTTGTATGGATCTGTCAGGCAGTCATGGGACTTGGAGCCACGCCTCCCGAGGAACGTAGTCATGCCCGTTCCTGAGGCTTCTCTGTGTCTGAGCAGTCTTATGTTAAGTCTTGGTCGTTGTTCCCCTGTTTTTGATTTACCTCTGTGTACCTTTAGACAAATCATTTAATTTCTGCAGCTTCAATTTTTTCATATTCACAACAAAAGATTGGAGCATTTATTATGTCAGTTCCTTTCCGACTCCCAATGAGTTCATGCTCCTTACTGAAGAAAGAACAAAATTGTTCCACACTGTCATGAGGATAGAATTCTGGAGGTCCTAAATTTACACTTTATTTTAAACATGAAGGACCTAAGCTTGTGAAAAAAAGAACTTTGAGTATCTAAATCTACCCAAGAATAGTTACTACTCACTTTCAAAGGATAAGGAATTGTAAGGGACTTGGCTGCAGGTGGATGCAGGTCCATGGTTGGTGGGTAGGAAAACACAGCACAGCTAGGAAGCCATGCAGTCCTTCCCAGACATAGCACAGCATGATAGAGGTTACTCATGGATACAGAGTAGGCAGGAACTGGGAATCTCTAATATAAAGCAGAGTTATCAGTGATCAGGTTTGGACCTCAGGAAGCTTGACTTCATGTGAGATAATATCCTTATCAACAGGGTTAACAAACAGAAATTCTGCTAGCCAGATGCCTCCACAATGAGGTTAATACGACTCTTCCACATGGTTTATACATCTCTAGGAGCTCACTGCAGCGCTCAGCTTTGATTTTATGGGGCCTGAGGAGTCCTTATCAGGTAAGTAAATTAGACACAAGTCCTTTTCTCCAAGTAATCTTCCATCTGACTGTTGCGTTAGATGATATTCCCTTTTTCTATACTTGCTTCCTAGATGAGTAGAAACCTGCAGAGAAATTGTTCCAAACCTAATAAGGAGAAAAAGAAAGATTTCTGTCTCAGTGCAATTGAGTTGATACAACAAAATACACAAAACTGGGCAATTTACAAAGAATGGAAACAGTACCAAAGGCTGGAAGCAGAAGGCCTGCCCATGTGATTCAGTTCTGGTGGATACTCCTGCCTACTTATCCTTCCATGCTTGCATGGAAGAAGGGGATGGCCAACCTTGTGGGGTTCAGAAACGACCCTAGCCATTTTCTTTAATGAGTATAGGGACCTCATGGCCTAAACACTTGCCAAGAGCCCAATGTTTTGATATTATCTCTTTAGGGTTTAGATTTCCACACACTCATTTTAAGCCACAAATATTTAGAGCATAGTCCTTATCTACAAGATTATTGCTTCAAAGCTCATTAAAGAGCTAACTCCTCAAGGGAATCAAGTCAATCTCATTCCAAAAATTGATAAACATGTCTAAGGAGAAACAGGAAACACAAAGTCTCTTTGAGGTGTCAAGCAGTGCCCACCGCAGAAGTGAGCGCTGATGAAAGAAGCAGGTCATGTTTTCAACATTGGAGACTGAACTAGGGGCCTTCATATCAACCTCCATTGCTAGCTCTTTTTAATTTTTCATTTTTTCATTTTCTTTGTTTTCAGACAGGCTCTCGCTAAGTTACTAAGTTGTTGTGGCTGGGTTCGATGTTGTAATTCTATTGTCTCCGCCTCCAACCCTGCTCAGCCACCACACTGGCTGCAAATCCCAATGAGGACTTAGTGTTAATGTGTCGTGGCGAAGTCTTTAAGTCTTTAAGCAAATTTTGTGCTCCCAAGATTTTCCCTTTGTGTCTCTACCATGCGTTTGGGAGGAAGACTCTTGACTGAGAAGGTGACCAGAGAATTCCCCTCTTGGAGACACAGGCAACCCAGGTCAATGACACCTGAGGATAAAGACACAAGACCTGCTCACTCGGTTACACTCCATCTTACAAAGCCAATGCCTAAAGAACCTGAATCAAAAACAGAAGGAAAAGAAGTCAGAACCTGAGGGAACAGAAGATAAGTTTTAGGACACAGATAGAAGTCCAGTGCCTCTCGGAAAGCGGCAAACACTGCCCCCCTCTGGAGGACAGACACAG
>PVIR01032297.1:0-13424 GCA_004026965.1 Petromus typicus
GTTATGACTGATATAGGTAAATTTAGTGCTGCCATGTTTTCCTGTTTTTGGATGTTATTCTACTGTTATTCTACTTTTGCCTTTTCCCCATCATTTTCTTGTTTGGTCCCATGGGTTGACTCGGTTAGGTCTCATGGATTTGCAACTTTCTTTATTTTTGTCCAAGATAGTCTTTAAAATATTTTGGAGCACAGGTTTTGTATTTGTTAAGTTTTTCAGGTGTTGTTTGTCATGAAATTATTTTATTTCCCCATCAATTTTGAAGGATAGTTTTGCAGGATACATTAGTCTGGGTTGGAAGTTGTTTTCCTTTAGGGCTTGGAAGACTTCACTCCAGGCTCTTCTTGCATTGAGTGTTTGAGTTGAGCAGTCCGCTGTGATCTTGACGGGCTTCCCTTGGAATGTAACTGTTTTCTTTTCTCTGGCTGCTTTCAGTATTTCATTCTTTTTTTGGATATCTGGGACTTTTATGATGATATGCCTAGGTGTCGATTTTTTCATGTCACAGACCTGTGGCGTATCTGTATGCTTCATATATTTGTATGTCCAATTCTTTACCTTTTTCTGTGAAGTTTTCTGCCATTAGCTGTGTGAATAGCTTTTTGATGTCTTTAGCATTGTATCCTGCTTCCTCAGTGACTCCAATCAATCTTATGTTATTCTTCTTTGAATCATCTAGGAGCTGTTGGATTGACTTTTCATTATCGCTTGCTTTTTTCCATAGATTGTGCCTTTCCAGTTCGTTGATTGAGATACTGTCTTCTAGGTCTGAAATTTGGTCTTCTGCCAAATTCATTCTGTTGCACAAACTTTCATTTTCTTTCTTAATTTCCTGGACTTCTTTCTGCTTGTAGGTGTTTAAAAGGTTCCATTGCTTTTGCTATCTTGGATTCTATCAACTCGATGATTTCCTCTTTAGCTTTATTAATCATCATGTTGACAGTGTCCAATATCTCTGCTTTCATCTCAGAGATCAGTTCTGATTTCCATTTTACTAGATATGCTTTGGTTACCATTTCTGAGGACCTTGGAGATTGGCCTTCTAACTTCTCTATTTCCCTTCCCCCTGTGTTACCTTGAGGTGAGGATCTTTGTATCTGAGACTTTGAGTGTTTCCTCATCTCTGACCTGCCCTGTTTTCTGGCGCTGTTTGTTCCAAGTCACTTTCCTCCTGATAGTTAGGAAGGTTAAAATAGCAGTGTTTCCTGGGTTTTTCTTTGCAGTCTGTATTGGGACCCTAAGAAAAACCCCCTAGTTCTGGCACACCATATGAGGCACTCAATCAATACAGTCAGAACACCTTCTCCCATCTGCTTTAGAGGCAGGAAGGCTCTGGCTCCTGAACTGCTACAATGGCGCTGCCTGAGGTTCCAATGGGCACGCCTGCTCACCAATACAGAGTCTCTGGGCTCATTTGTGCAGTTGGCCTGGAGGCCAGTAGGCTGTAGGCCTTGTGCAGCTGCCATGGTAGGGGCTGATGTTCCAACAGGCCCACCTACTCACCAATACAAGGTCAGTGGATGTGCTTCTGTAGTTGCTGTGGAGAAAGTCAGACTCTGAACTGCTAACCTCAGTCCCTGGGTGCTCTTCTGGCGTGGGCCTGGAAGCCAGTAAGCTCTAACCCCGGCGCAGATTCAGTGACGCAGATTCGGTGCCATAGTTGCCATTTCCCGAGCCGCCCACTGCTAAACTCAGTCCCCGGGTACTGTTCTGGCGTGTTCCTGGAGGCCAGTAAGCTCCAAGCCCGGCGCAGATTCGGCGGCACAGTCGCCGTTTCCTGAGCCGCCCTGCCGATTGCTTTCTTTACTGTACAGAAGATTTATAGTTTTATGTGGTCTCACTTTTGTGGTCTCTAATTTTGTTGTTACAGTTAGGTCACTGGCAAGACCAGTGTCAAGATGTTTTTTTCTGTGTTCTCAGAGTTTTGTAGTTTCAGGCTCTACAGTTTCATCGTTACTCCATTGCTGATAGTGCGCATAGTGGAAAGTAAAGGTTCTGTTTCATTGTTCTGCACAGAAACCTCCAGTTTTTTCAGGACAAGTTGTTAGAGAAACTGTCCTCTCCACACTGTGTCTTGCCCCTGTGAGTGTGAGGGGTCCATTGACTGACATGTATGTTTATGCCAGGGTCCTCTGTCTGTTGAATTGGCCTGTGAGTCTGTTTTTGTGCTGTTTGGGTTACTGTAGCTTTGTAACACTTTGAAATGAGGAAGCACAGTGCCTCTAGCTTTGTTTTTCTTTTCTAAAGATAATGTTGGTTATTTGGAACTTTTCATGGCTCCACTATGAATTTTAGGATACCCTAGGGAGAATGGTCATTTAAACAGTATTTAGTCCTGTGTATCTTACTTTTCCCTTATACTCTTACAAATGGAATTATTTTATTACTTGTTTTGGACAATTGATTTTTTGGGGAGTGGCGAACTTAGGACCTTGAGCTTGCTGGATGTAGCTCAGCACCACTGAGCTACATCCTCAGCCCAGTTCATTGTTACTGTATAGAAATGTAGCTTATTTGGACTATTGATTGTGTATCCTGCACCTGCAGCTTTATTGAATTTTTTTATTGGTTCTAACCATGTTTGGGTGGAGGGTTTAGGGATCTCTAGATAGAAGATGATTCCATCTGCCAATGGATATAGTTTTCTGTAGAATTTGAATGGCTTCTATTTTTTTCTTGTCCAACTGATCTGTCTACCTCTTCAGAACCATCCAATGGCAGGTATATATAATTTTTTTTTTCCAGAGAAGATGGAATCTACCCTGTAAGTGGGGTAGCTACCATGGCCATGGTGTAGTCACCATGGAAAATAGTATGGAACTACCAAAAAAATTAAAGTAGAGCTACCATATGATCTAGAAATCTCACTGTTGGGTATATCCCTAAAATAAATAAAAATTTACTATCGTAAAGAGCTCTCTGACCTCCCATGTTCAATGTAACATTATTGACAGTAGCTCAGATATGATGTCTCAAATGTTCATCAGCAGTTGAACTGTGTTATGGTTCATATAAAGTGACCCCAAAGCCTCATGCCCTCCTGTGTGGGGCATCAGAGGTGAATGGAGCATGGGTCTTGTAGCTGACTGTTGGCAGAGGAGGTGGCCCATGCGAGGCCTGACCTGGAGGTTTTCGTCTCCTTTCCTGGCTCTGCCCTTGAGGTGCTGTCTGCCTCACGGTCATCATGTGTCTCTCTCATAACCATCCTGCCTTGAGCCAGCTGACTAGGGGTTGTAATGGGGTCCAAAGTAAACCTCTCCTTCAACTTGTGCGTGTCAGGTGTGGTGTCTGAGTTACAAGAAAGTGACGAATACAGATTTATACAGAAAATGTCATACAGACATAATGCAATACTATTCAGTCTTTAAAAAGAAGGGACTAACTAGTTTGGATAACATGAGTGAACCTGGAGAACAGTAGTGATTTAAGCTAGTGGCAGAAGGATAAATATAGCATGAGTCTTCTCATACAAAATATCTAATTCATAGAAGCTGAGAAGAGAATGATTGTCACAGGACAGCAAGGCAGGGAAAAATGAGGAGCTAGAGTTATGCAAGATAAATAATTTCCTAGAGGTGTGCTATGCAACAAGGTGCATAAACAGCCCACAGTCCCATCAGCCTGAGACTAGACAAAGATGTGTGTTTTTAAAAATAAAATGGAGTATTAAGTTAGAGACATTTATAGCTAAATGGATGCACCTTGAGTCCATACACAGAAATAAAATCAATAAGACAGATGTGTAACACCATATCATTTCTCTGGTGTAAGTGAGGTCCAGAATGTGTTGTAGGAAATATGAAACAGGAATGAAATGTCCAAAGGAAACAGCAACTGAGTGGAGGTAGGGGAAAGTAAAGAAGGGAAAGAAAAAAAAAGTTGATGGTGAAAAGGATAAACTGGAAACAAAACTTATATACAAAGGGGGTTTGGAGGTTGAAAGGAGGGCAGGGAAATAAGAAAGAATAAGAATCAGGATATATTATGCACTGACACAAATTGCCAGTGAGGAATGTGATCATAATGTATTCCTAAAAGAAGTAAGAGCAGCTAAGAAGCATATGAAGAAATGCTCAACATCACTAGTCATTCGAGAGATGCAGATGAAAACAACATTGAGATTTCATCTCACTCCACATAGAATGGCTGCCATTTCAGAATCAGCCAACGGCAAATGTTGGCGAGGCTGTGAGAAGAAGGAAGCCTTCTCCACTGTTGGTGGGACTGTAGACTCGTACAACCCCTGTGGAGATCAGTTTGGAGAATCCTCAAAAAGCTAGGATTGACGGTCCCATTTGACCCGGCCATTGCCCTGCTAGATATATACACACAAGAATTAAAAAGACTCATATCACAGTGACATATGTGCACCCATGTTTAGAGCAGCCCAATTTGTGATTGCTACATTTTGGAAACAACCCAAGTGTCTATCAACTGGAGACTGGATAAAAAAGCTGTGGTTCTTCTACAGAATGGAATATTACTCTGCCATAAAAAATGATAAGTTTGAATCATTTCTACTTAAATGGACATACCTTGAGGATATCCTCATAAGTGCAATAAATAGAGCACAGATAGGTACATATCGCATCTTTTCTCTGGTATGAGAAAATAAAGATGTAAATGAGTCCTAGCATTGTATGTTATATATTGTGAAATAGAAAATGCTCAATGTAAAATAGGGTGAAAGGGGAAAATGATGAGATTGTAACAAAAAAGTAAGGAAACAAATTTTATGTATATGGGGGGGTGGTAGGGTGGGTAGGGCTATGGGAAAAAATGAGAATTAAGTTATGTCTTATACTGGTACAAATCCCCATTATGGAGTGCAATCATGATGCATATATTTAATGTACCAATAAAGATAAAAAATAAAAAAATAATGTATTCCTAAAATGTATAAATAAACTCAATTAAAAATAAAAATAAAAAATAGTGTTCATATGATTAACAGTAGGTAGTACGCACCTTAAAGTTTCAGCCGGCAGACCTCATGTTGTGTTCTTAAAATAGATAAATAAGCAAGAAACTCACAAAAGAACAGAGGTGACTTTGGGAGGCCGTGGTCACGCCCATTGCCTGGGTTTTGGTGAGAGTGTCACCACAGTATATGTCCATATTTGTCAGATTGCATGCATTAAACATGTAGGATTTTTTAAAAAATATACCTTAATAACGTATTGTGTTAAAAAAAGTACTTAATGCCTTGAACAAAACTTCATCTATTGGAGCCGGGGATTTGGCTCAGTGGTTCCAGCGCCTGTCTTGCAAACATAAGGACTCGGGTTCAATCCCCGGTAACCATGTACAATACTGGGTATGGAGACTCACGCCCAGCAGCAATCAGGACCACATACCACAGTGCCAGGCGTAGTGGTTCACACCTGTAATCCCAACACTTGGGAGGCAGAGGCAGGAGGATTGCTCTGATGTGAGTTGGAAGCTGAGCTCAGGGCCAGCCTGAACTACAAAGAAAGACCCTGTCTCAAAACAAAACAAAACAAAACAAACTTCATCAATTAAGTGAATAATAGAGATTACAAATGGAATCAGTACAGTATAAATGTATAAAAACAACAGAGACCTCTATTGAAAGACATGCGTGAATGTATCCTCCTCCCCAAGCTGGTCTCCCACAGCCATCTTTCCCTGTGTGGACAGAGTGAGAGAAGGTGGGAGGCTGGCTTCCCACAGATCAGGGAACTGAGCCCTTTCATCCCACCCCTGCCCCATTGCCTCCCTTATCCCAGGCGAAGGCTGAGTTCACAGAATCTGTTTAGTTACCTCGCAGCACAGGTAAGCCTAATTGAGCCCTTGTGTCTCCCTTGGTCTCAGCACCTCCCAGGGGCATTGGCTTCTCTGCAGGCTGGGATAACCAGACAGACGTGTACCCCATGTAGGGGAATACAATGTTGTGATGGTCTGTGCTCTGCCGACCAGCACCACCAGTGCCATTGTGAAAAGACGAGGTCCTGGTTGCAGGAGCTGGGTAGACGGTGTCGACCGCTCTTTCTGGCTGGATTTTACACGGAATGGCTTTGTGTGCTGCAGCATTTCCCAGCTTTCCTGAAATCTATTTTGTGGAACAGTTTTGAAAATGCTGCTAAGGATATGTAAAATGGCTAAAAATAAACGTTTGAATATGAAAATGCCCAAGATCTTGGAGCATCTTTTCTTCTAGTGATGATCAACTTTCATCATAAACATGTCTTCTCATAAATATGCAGTACACACGTACACACATGGGCATACACAGATTCTCCGTGTACATGGCACTGACTGAGCCTGTAACCAGTGGCTCTCAGTGAGGAAATCACAGGTGATTGATTTCATTTGTCTGTTTTGCCACCGACTCTCAAATTTCTATGCTTATTTGTTGTTTTTATAATAAGATAAAGGTAACTGAGTTGCTGTTGTTATTGTTATCTTGGCATTTAAGAGTGTCTTCAGAGCACCACACCCACCCTCCTGCCCCCATCAAGCTGACTGCACACGGAAGTGTCACCCACCTCAGGCTTCTTGATGAGGCAGAAATGATGCAAATGTCAGCTGGGGAAGGTTTCTTGACCTGCTAATGTGCAGGCCCCACTTCTCTCTGATGGGCGCCCTTGTGTTTGCTCTGCTGGCGGAGCCCTGACCCTCTCTTGACAATTATTGCTCCATGTCAAAAGGCAGCCATGCTGAGCTGCTCAGTTCTGACAGCAGAAGACAGCAGCCCCCATCAAGCTGAGTCACGAGGCTCCACTGGGGGGTGGAAGGTTCCAGAGCCACCTTTGGGAGACACACCGCCTCCTTCCTGCGCAGCCAGCAGGCCCCTCTCGCAGTGCTCTTCTCCGAGCTAGAGCAGAGGCTGAGGGGCCAGCGCCATCCTGCGGCCTGTCTCTGTATGAACGTGTGATGGCAGAGCCAGGCTGCCCCTGACAGCCTTCCACACAGAGAACCTTCCTCTCTTGGAACTTGTGCAGAGAGGAATTAGAAGCAGCATCTCACTCATTGCAAGGACAAATGGCCCATTTAAAAAGATGGGCTTTCTGCAAACATGGAGAGGGTGGCATATGGGCCAGCACAGGGTGCGCTCGCTGGGTCCTTGGTGTCACTCACGACAGGTCGACAGTGTGCTCCACCTCAACACTTAGGATCCTTGGTAGGAGGATCTCCCCAGAGGAGGAGCCAGAATAACTGAGCAGCAGATCTCCATAAAAGGCACAGGGATGAGAGGGATCCACCTGGGCCCAGAGGCAGGTGGCACTTCCAGGACATTGCGATCTAGCCTGTGTCCTCTGCCCTGCACTGTATGTGGCATGGCTGTGAGAACAGGCAAGGCTGGCCCTGCCTGTGTGATCCATCATTATGGATGAGTGTACTATGAGCTCGTGATGGCACGTGCCTCTAGAAAGCTTCCTGTGTGGTGCAAGCATGCTTCTGATTGTTCGTGTCCTAGAAATCATCCTTTCAGCACGTGCCCAGATGCATCCCAGTGCCAGCATGGTTCCGGGTGACAGAGACAAAGCCTCACGGATAAGCCTTGTGTGGTCTGGCCACAGAGTGGCCACTGGTGGACTTCAGAAAGGAAGGAAGTCTTGACAGCTACAGGACAAGTGAACCTTGGGGACACTGTGCTAAGTGAAATAAGCTGGTCACTGAAAGACAAAGGTAGGATCCCAATTTTAAGCAGCTCCTAAAAAAGCCCAATCTACAGAGACAGGATACAGGATGTGGCCTCCAGGGCTGGGAGAGGGAGGTGGGGAGTGGGTTTGCAGGGACAGAGCTCTGGCTGTACAGAGTGAGAGGGCCCCGGAGAGCCCTGGTGGTGATGGCTGCACAGTGCGAGTGTTTAACCATCCTGAATTACACACTCTAGAATGGTCGGGATGGTAGAGTCACGCGTTCTGCACAGCTCTGTTCTCAAGGCCTATGTCCCAGTGGAGACATGCAGATTCTAGTCAGTTACATTTTAAATGTACTTTCTGAGTGTATGTTAATTTTACAAAGTACTAGGTTGGGTTTCAGTGTGGTAGCTTGGCATGTAACATACTTGTCATATTTACCTCTCTTCCCCATATTTCCCTTCTTTGTCTAATAATAGGCTCCCTTCTACTATTATGTCATTTTTAAAAAGACTGTATATTAGGGAAAATGTGATTCTTGTCTTTCTGGGCCCAGCTTGTTTCTCTTAACAGCAATGAGCTCCAGTTCCATTAAGTTTTCCGAAAGTGATTTAATTTCATTTTCTTTATGGCTGAGTAATACTCCACTGTGTATAGGTAGCACATTTTGTTTATCCATTGTATCTTGAGGGACAATAAGGCGGGTTCCGTTTCCTGACCAGTGTGAACGATGCCAGTACAGGCGTGGGCGTTCAGGTGTCCCTGGGTATGCTGACTTGACTTCCTTTGGGTACTTAGCCAGGAGCCATATATCTTGCTCGTGTCATTTTGCTTTTTTGAGGATCCTCTGTGCTGGTTCCCATGATGATGGTAGTAAAGTGGAAAGTGGATTCCTCCAGAATGGGTTGCATTTCATTTAGAATCGAAGTTGTGCTTTAACCCTCACAGTAACCCAGCCACGTTGAGGTTCCTGGTGCAGAGAGCTAAATCATGCCCAGCTCACAAGGCAGGACTTTGAATCAGGCTCATCAGTCCCTCTAGTGTAACTGGAGACTCTGCCACTATCTTCGCAGAGGGTCTGTCAGAGCCTTGTGAGGTGCTTCTGTATTCCCTCACCTCTTGCTCACCTGCCCTTGCTGCCTCTCCATTCAGAGTCCAAATCTCCGTGCTCCTCCTGGCTCCTCTCCATTAAGTCAGAGCCTGGAGCTCCATGGCTGCCTGCCTGGGCAGGGGATCCATCACTTGAGGTTGGTAGGACGCCGGCCCGTGCCTCTCTCCTGCTCTCCAGCCGCCCCATCTCACCTTAGAACCACGCCTGTGCCTATGTGGCTTTCTGGTATCCCTGTGTCTTGGCTGTGTACTTGGTTAAGCATGGACCATATCCACGGATGGCACGTCCTCCCTTCCCACAGTAAGAAGGACAGTCTTGGTGGGACAGATATACAGAAAACCATGTCCTTTTTGAGCTCGCCCATTTTAGGGTCACCTGGGTGTTGATATCATAATTACTGTTCTTTTCACACCCTTCCCCGTTCTGTCCTTTCCAACCTTCTTTTTTTAAAAATTCAAATCTTTATTGGTACATTATGAATACACAGCATCATTGTATTTAACATTGAGAGTTTGTAATAGAATATGACATGACTTGATTCTCATTTTTCCCCTTCCTCCCTGCCCTGCAACCCCCACCCCCTATATACATAATCTTTGTTTCTTTTTTTCTTTATTACTGTCACATTCTTTTTCCTGTTATTTACCCCATATCCTCTTTCTTTTTAAATATTTTCTATTTCACAGTATCAACTACACATACTACAACTCATTTACATCTTCATTTTCTCATACCAGAGAAAAGATATGATATTTACATATTTGTGACTTATTTATTTCACTTATGAGAATATGCTGAAGGTATGTCCATTTGAGTATGATTGACTCAATCTTATCATTTTTAATGGCAGAATAATACTCCATTCTATAAAAGAACCACATCTTCTTTATCTGGTCTCTAGTTGATGGACATTTTGGTTGTTTCCAAGATTTAGCAATCACAAATTGAGCTGCTATAAACATGGGTGCACATATGTTGCTGTGATATGAATCTTTTAATTCTTTTGTGTATATACCTAGCAGATTGATGGCTGGGTCAAATAGGACCTCCAATCCTTTTTTGAGGAATCTCCACACTGATTTCCACAGGGGTTGTATGAGTCTACACTCCCAGCCAGCAGTGGAGAAGTGTTTCTTTTTCTCTGCAGCCTTGCCAACATTTGTTTTTGTCTAATTCTGAAATAGCCATTCTTTGTGGAGTGAGATGAAATCTCAGTGTTGTTTTCATTTGCCTCTCTCGAATGATCAATGATCTTGAGCATTTCTTCATATACTTCTTAGCTGCTCTTACTTCTTCCTCTGAAAAGTGTCTGTTCATTTCAGAAGCCCATTTTTGAATTGGGTATTTAAATTTGGGTAGGCTGGTTTTTTTTTTTTTTTTTTTTTTTTTTTTTTTTTTTTTTTTTTTTTTTTTTTTTTTTTTTTTTTTTTTTTTTTTTTTTTTTTTTTTTTTTTGAGACTGGGTCTCATTTTGTAGTTCAGGCTGGCTCTGAGCTCAGCCTCAAACTCATATCACAGCAGTCCTCCTGCCTCTGCCTCCCAAGTGCTGGGATTACAGGCATGAGCCACCACGCCTGGCATTGTGGTATGTGGTACTGATTGCTGCTGGGCGAGAGTCTCCACACCCAGTATTGTGTGTAGTTAACCAGGGGATCAAACCCCGGGCCCTTGCACCTGCAAGACAGGCACTGGAACCACTGAGCTAAATCCCCAGCCCTGGGTGGGCTGATTTTTTAAAGCTCTTTATGTATTCTAGATAGTTGCCCTTTGTCGGAGTCCAACCTTCTTTATTCTGAGAGACGGCTCTAAGAAAGGTTGGCAAAGGAGCCCCAGAGAGAGGCCATGCAGGGTACTGGCTGTATCTCTGTATCATGCTGGTCTTGGGATCACCAAAGGCTTTAAAAATATCGATGCACGGGTCCTGCCAAGTCTTTTTAAAAATCTCCTCATATAACTCTGTTGGGCAGGTAGAAGGAGGAACTGTGGATTTCCAACTTTGACCACACACTCCATCACCTGGGTCTCTTAAGAATGACCGTCACCTGGGGCCCTGGCAGTTGCGGAGTGGCCGTTGGTGGCAGAGCTTCTGAAAGCTCCCAGGGGAGCTCATGTGCAGCCAGGCTGAGGTCCTGATCTCACAGTGGGGCCAGGCTGTCAGCTCCCTGAGGCCAGTGCTGGCTGCAAGGCCCAAGAAGCCTCAAGACGCAGGGCCACGGAACTCTGAAGGAGTCTTAGAAATCAGAAGGAGAAAACCCCATAACTCCTACGCTGAAGAAAATGTCATAGATGGTTCATTTGTCTTTGTCACACACAGTCATAAAATAAAATTGTATCTGTAGAGAAGGGGCCCAGGAAGGTCCCCCGGCAGCTGTGCTGTGCTTTGCGCCTGTTGTGCCCGGCGTCCAATCCATGCTTTTCAGCCAGTAGGGACAGAATGGACTGGAGTGGAACTTGGGGGAATAAAAATGCATGCGAGGAGGAAGGGTGCCGCGGGGGAGGTAGGGCGTCTGGTGGAGCCAAACCCATGAACAAAGACTGCAGAGGTGGAGAATGGGGCTGGGGGGGCTGGAAAGGGATGACTGTGAGCTGACGGAGGGCCACCAAGTGCCACGGGAGGGTGTGAGGCCGGCAGGCAAGAACTGGTTTGTCAACTTCCCTCTCTGTCTCCCAACAAGACCTATAAGCTCTACCCCACTCAAAGCAGGATGACTTAGTGCAATGTTAGAATCAACAAATTATCCAACCCAAGCAAGGGTTATTCCCATCCAGGGTTGGGTAGAGGGTGTGAGCTCTAAGGACATATTCTCATCTGAGGGAGCTCAACCCCTAGCCAGCCTGGCGCGGACTCTGGGGCCTGTCTGCAGGGTCTGTGGTCTGCCCCGGCTGGTGTTCGCTGTTTGAGGCAGCAATTGGCCTCTCGCTGGGCTGCTCCCACCCGCCCTCTGTGGAAGTGGGGAAGCGATGTGCCGTGCGTGTCCCATGGACAAGGACAGCCTTCCTGAGAAAGCAGGAGAGGCCTGGCCTTTGGCTCATTTTAACATAATTGAAATAAGAAACCAAATCAACTCTAAGGGGTTTCCTGAGGCCCTAGAGGGCACAATCTAACCCACCACGCTGAACCGGTATTTTCAAGTTTCCTGGCAGGGAGTAAACCTCTTGCGAATTCCGCCCTCACAGCCTCCCAGAAGGCCTGACCCGGTGGCACCTGGCTCGGTTCCATGGCCTAGTTGAGAAGCCTGCGGAGGGTGAGGACAGTCAGCGCACACGACCTGCCCCAGAAAGAAGCTCGCACCGTGTTCCCTTTCTCTGCAGGAATAAAGAGCTTGCGCGTTTGTTTCAAGCACACCAGCGTCTATCACAGTCAGGCCTGCTCCCCGCCGAGCCGGTGAGGACAGATCTCCCTGGGGCCACGCAGGGTGGCAGCAGGCCCTGCGGGTAGCCAACTAGCAGCGGCCGAGCGCCGGCCCTTGTGCGAGCCCGGACCTTTGTGCCTGGGACAGACCTGTGGGGGAGGGCCTGGGATTTTCAGCTCACCTTTAGAACTCGACCTGGGGCTTTGTGCTGTGTCGTTAAGTGTTTTATGTGATGGCATGTGGTGCATCTGTTGCTAGGAACGTGCTCCTCCCGTCAGCCCCCGCAGCCCCCTGGAAGTTGTTGACCCAGAATTCAAGATCAGTGGCAGGATGAACAGGAGCGGTTTTCACAGGGCCTCTGTGCTGGAGACCCCTGAGGTGTAGCCATCGGCCCTGCAGTGTCCCCGGTGCTCCACCCACTTAAAGGGCGGGGCGGTACCGTTTGTTTAACAAGCCTCAAAGCACCTGGAGGTTCCATTTCCCCTTGATTGTGGAAAGAACACTCGTCCCCATGGAGTCTGAGGTCCCAGGGGTGACGGAAGGGCTGCCTGCGCTTTGGACGGTCCTTGGTGTAGAGCAGCCCTTCGTCCTCCTGCCTGGGTTCTCGGGTTGCCAGAGCCTGGACATGGCCTCTTCTTCATCCGCTGCCCCTGTCACTGAAGCGCATCAGCTAGGACATCCTTCCACGGCGGCACCAGCAAGTGGGCGACAATTTCAAACGCAGCATTCAGGTCCTCAGAGCTCCCGACGCACTCCTGCCTCGCTGGGGCCCCCTGCTGGCCGTCTGCGTGGGTTCCTGGGATGCTGAGGATGTGGACGCCTTCATTTTAGGGCTCCCCGCCCATCCCTTCAGTCCTGCCGGCAAAAATTCGCCTTTTTCTTTTCTTTTGTTGCTTGAATTGTTGTCTTTATCTTGGTGAACATTTAACCTGATTTCACCTGAGTCCCTGTTACCCGGGTTGGGTGGTGACGCTGTGGTGCACGTTTCTATCATTGACAGTTCTGAAAGGTTCGCCATCGTGAAACTCGGTAATGCCTTTTTGAGGAGGACGAGTCATGTCTTTTAAACTCCAATGATCCAGAGAAACACAGCGAGGGTTTGGTTTTTCAAAACAAATGATCACCCCCAGCGAATCTCAGTGTTGTTCGTCACTGAGAAGGGAGCGGAAGCTGCAGAGGCGCTTTGAAGGGTCAATTCCTTTTACTTTTGAGACCAGGTCTAGCTCCGAAGTTAAGGCTGACTTTGAGCTCACTATGTAGTCCAGGCTGGCCTCAAACCTACAGTGATTCTCCTGCCTCAGCCTTCAATTCTGGGATTGTAAGTGTGCACCACTATGCCCGACAAAGAGATCAG
>PVIR01032298.1:0-18774 GCA_004026965.1 Petromus typicus
TCCACAGCCCCGTCCCGTCCGCGTTCCTCCTGTTCCCAGCGGACCCAGGACGGCGGCGGCCCTGTGGGCAGGTGTCTGCGCTGCTGCCTCCGCGGCCTGAGGACAGAGCCCATGCCTTCCACACTCCCGGGTAATACATTTCTCCACACCCCTTGCTCGATATTACAAAAGGAACGCTTTGCTAAAATCACTGAAAACAGGTTTGCTGAGACGCACAGATACACACCCGGGCACAAAAGAGTGCGTCAGAGACAGGGCAGATCAAGCAACAGTGCCCTCTGGTGGAAAGGGGGGGAGTGGCGTGTGGCTCTGAAACGAAATGGTGCCCTCTGTGTGTAGGTGAGGGCCGGGAACTGGCGTAAAGAGACTGCTCCAAACGGAAGAAAACGAAAGAATAAAATAAGATGTAAGTCTCTAAGACGGGATCGCAGGGGCTTTCCCGGGGGACAAAGAGAAAGCTTGTTTCCCCAGGGCCCTGAAGGCTCTGCTGAGGACGGTGGCAGATGTTGGCCAGGCAGGAGCTGAGTGTGGTACAGAGGGCTGCGGTGCAGAAAGGGCCTTGTCCCCAGATGCCCACTTGGCTATGGCTGCCACCGGCCCTCTGAACTCTGGTCCTGGGATTTGGACATGCATGGGCGTGACCCGGTTGGGCTGTGGCAGGGTCTAGACAGCACAGGTGCAGCCCTAGCCAAGGCCAGCGTGCTCATACGCAGGGCAGCTGGCCTCAGGGCAGAGCTCCCTGGGTGTCTGGCTGAGAAAGCCACTCAGAGGTAGGAGGGGAGGCATGCACCTGCAGTCCCATCCACTCACAAGGCTGAGGCAGGAGGTTTGCAAGTTTGAGGCCAGCCTGGGCAACTTAGTGAGATGATATCTCGAAGTAAAAATTGTTTGAAAAGAGCGAGGGGTATAGTTTGGTGATAGAATGCCCTAGTCATACACACACACACACACACACACACACACACACACATACATGCACACACACATGCACACACACACACTCACACTATTTAAGGGATGCTAAAGCAAAGCTGCCTGTCCCCCAGAACACCGCAGCAGCTGTGGAGGGCCCCTGCCTGACCCTTCAGGATTTGGTGTCGAGGGGACAGAGTTTGCATGACACCGGAAAAACGGTCCCCAAATCTGACTGTGCCCTGGCAACCCTGGAGGCTTTGCCAAAGCAAGGTGCCCCCTTCCTGGGGTCAAAGCAAACAGGCTGGGGGAGGGAGCCCCAAATGAACATTTCCATCCAGGTCCTGGGGAGGAAGATGCTGCCATCCAGGGGCCTCCTGGAGGATGACGTAATCCAAGGGGAGACTATTGTGGTCTGGGTCTCAGCTGCCCCCCGAGGCCCATGGTCACAGGCTTATTCACAGACCGTGGGGCCACCGGGCGGTGGAACCTTTGGGAGGCAGGGCCTACTGGGAAGAACTGAGGTACAGGGGTGGCCTTACGGGGGACGAGGGCGCAAGGACCCTGTGCTTCCCTCATCCTTGCTTTCTGGCCAGCACAGAGCAGCAGCTCTGCTGTACTTCCCATCCCGGCTATGACGCTGCCCCACCACAGCCCAGAGAAGCAGGGCCACTGACCCGGGCTGAAGTCTCTGAACCTCGCAGAAACAGCTCCTTCCTCTTTGGGGCCTATTCCCCAGGGGTGGACAGGTAGCTAACACAGGGACCCCGTGAGGAGCCGGAACACAAAGGCTTTCGGAAATACTTGGGTAAGACTGGTTCACACACCACTGTGGTGCAAGGTAGCAAGTGGCGAAGGCAGCACCACGTTCCTCTGTTCTCAGAGAAAGGGCCTCTTGTCTGCAGGGGGAACAGCGTATGGCGCGATACAAGGCTTATTTCATTAGCGCATGTGAATTTCATAGAATTCACAGATAAGAGGTTGAGCTAGTCCTCACCTCTGTCTTTTTCTCCTTCCAGGAAGTCAGACCACCCTGCACTTTGTGTGACTCCGTCGCACCTATCTTTACATGTTTATCATAGAAGTACATCTACAGTGAGAGCCACAATATTTTAAAATGTTATGAATAACATGATGTAATGTGCCTCATGATGTACTTGTTTTTTCACTTCAATTGATGCTTTTAAATTGTGGTTTTTATAACATCAAAACTGTCATTTTAGCCACGTTAAGTACATAATTCAGTAGCATAAGCACATTGGGTGATGTACAGCCATTACCACTATCCATCTCCACAACTACTTTTTCATCTTCCAAAAATGAAATTCTAATTCATTAAACAACTTCCTTAGCACTGTTATAACATTTTTCATGCCGAAACATTAGCATTGCTCTATCATTAGAACTGCTAGATAGAATCTCATGCTGTGGATCTGCAGCTTTTCTTTTTCTTCTCTCTTGTTTTGCAGAAATTCACTTGCAGTTCCGAGCTGCACATACGCCCCTGACCGCACCTTTTGCTTCTCACATCCCGAGACACACAGGCTGATGGACGATGCCGTGTGTCCAGCTTCCCAGGTGGCCGCACCTCTGTGGTCAGCACAGGCCGGCTCCAGGCTCCCCACACTCCTGGTGACGTTTGGTCAGGACCCCGGGCTCCACTCCCTGCAGTGTGGCGGCTGTGAAATGATACCAAGTTTGATTTGTGTCCTCCTGATCCCTGGTGGAGCTGAGCGTCCTTCCATGCATTTGCTAGTGACTCGATGTCCTCACTTATGACCACCTGTTCAAGTCTCTGCCATTTTCTCTGCTGGATTTTTTGCTGTTCGTTGATCTGGAGTCTTTCCTGTGTTCTGGCTGAATGTCCCCTTGTTGATTAAATGCAAGGTGAGTGTCTACTCCTGCTCTGTAGCTTGTCTTTTTGTCTAGTTTAAGTACCTTCTTATTATAGGGAAATTTAAAAAGTTTTCATATGGTCAGATTTATCAATGTTTCCCTTTTTGATTTATGGCTTTTGTATCTTACTTTGACGTCAGAATCTCTTCTATTTTAGAAGCACAAAGACACATGTCTTTTCCAAAACCTCTGTCTGGTTGTAGCATATTGATCCTGCATGTGTGAGAAACATTAATTAAGTATATAATTTGAAGTATTCCACATTTTAATTCCCTTAGTTGACACATCTATACATATTTATGGGCATAGTGTAATTACTTGATCTATCTACATGTGTAATCATCAATTTGGGTAATTAACATTTCTTTAGGTTGAGAAACTCAAGCTCCTCTTCTAGTTTTTTTGATACAGATCGTAAATTATTATAAACTACAGTCACTGTATTCTTTTGGGATATTAGAACTCATTCCTCCTACTTGATTGTAGGACCTCGCTCTATTCCTGCCAGAGCTGCAGAAGAGGCTGGGAGGGCGCGTGGAAGCGGGGACAGTGGTTAGGAGTCACGAGGGCACTCAGGCCATGTGAATTAAAGCAGGACAGAGGGAGAAGGATAAAAGTGGGTGGACTGAAAAAAACTCAGTCCACAGGAAGCCTGGCGGAGCCAAGGACATCACCACAACAGTCTGTCCTGCGTGCACCTCGCCAGCACCAAGCCAGACCTTCCAGCCCGAGAGGCCGAGTGCTCACCCAGGATACCACTCAGCTGGCGCTCGGACCCCTCTGCCCTTATTCCAATGGAAGGGTCCGCTTGCTGTCTCTGCAGAGAGCAGCCTGGTGAGGAGGAGGGACTGTGCACAGGAAAACCCCAGCCTCGAGGTGATGCCTGAATAACACCCGTCAGCCACTCCCCCCTTCCGTGCGCGCATGCTCTGAGGGTGTGAAAACAAACCTCGTCTTGAGTCCCCACTCTCTGCGGTGCCCTCTCCTTGCACCCTGTCTGCTGTCAGGGTTCTGGAGGCCCAGAGGCAGCTGCGGCCTCTGCACTGTCACCAGCACACGGCTGGTGTAACTGTTTTCTTAGGCGACCTCTGATCACAGGAGGTGATGGAGGAAGATGCTACCGTGGGCCCAAGGGCAGGGCCTGCCATGGATTAAACACAAACAAACACTGTGACAGTGAAGAGCAGCATCCTCGTTTGCTCTGAGGATGGTGGCCTGCCGTTGGCAACAGATTTAATTTTGGACCAACTTTATCACATAATTTTGCAGAGCAGGCAGTGGGCAGCCTGAACACTCATCCAAGCTATGCTTCTTCACTCTAACTTTTCTCTCTCCTGGGCTACTCCTCTTTTTTCTCCTCACCAAATACTGTGAGGGAGTTGGGCTTCTAGTAATCATCACGGCTCACCTCAAAATGCTCATGAATGGATGTTTCCCAACATGGGAGCGAGGAAGAGCTGATTGTATGTAATTCGGAAACACACGAAGAACACTCGAACCACAGATTGCAGGTCCCCGAGGACAACGGGCTAGGAATGATAGTGGTCGGACAGGATGGGATATTCGAGATGCGATATCCACCTAGATGTCAACAGCCTGCCGTGGTTCGGCTGTGAGTTGAGTGTCCGTGGGGGCCACTGTGATGGAGGTGGGCCGCCATGTTGGGAGGTGTGTGAGCTCAAAGACGTGGCAGGCCCGTGGGCCAGTGGAGGCACAGTCTCCAAAGGGACTGAGGACCTGGTTTCTCTCTCTGCTCCCATGCAAATGTAATCACTTACTTGCGCCTCCCCATGCTCCTGAGACTGCTATCCACAAGGCGATGAAGCCTTGTGTCTTTGAGGAAGACGAATCCTTCTGAGATTATGCCACTGACCTTGAGCCTACAAAATGGTGAGATAAGTAAACCTCTTCTTCATGTCTTACATCATTATTGGGACACAAGCAACTTTTCATAAAAGAAGAGAGAAAGTAATATTTGAGTGACAGTCAGTAAATCAGAGGTGATGGGGTTGATACATGCTGGGGGGTGGATGAGGCATGAGCGTCGTTGCCAGTTTGAGCCAGTCTGAGGCCAACCTGAACTATACAGTAAGACTCTGTCTCAAGCAAACAAACAAACCAACAAACAAACCAGGAGAGGATGGATACCAAGGTCTCCAAATCTGGGAGAGTGGAATCCAGGCATTTTTGGAAGTGATGTGCATTTTAATGAACAGAGACAGGCAGAAAGGTGTATGAAAATGTAATCAAAGAGAAAACAATTCGCCAATATTATCTGCCATAAATCTAAAAAGATAATGGCAAACAACAATTTTATTGTGTACCTGTACATAAAGACATAATGGCTTGTATTTAGATGTCCTCCTAAAGCCTTATGCACTCATAGTGGGGCTTCGCAGAGCTGGCTGGATCTAGGACATGTGATACCAGGATTAAGAGTGTAGTGCTGGGCTGGGGATTTAGCTCAGTGGTTCCGGCACTTGTCTTGCAAGCCCAAGGGCCAGGGGTCCATCCCCAGTAACTACATACGATATTGGGTGTGGAGACTCACACCCAGCAGCAATCAGCACCACATACCACAGTGCCGGGCGTGGTGGCTCACGCCTGTAATCCCAGCACTCGGGAGGCAGAGGCAGGAGGATTGCTGTGATGTGAGTTGGAGGCTGAGCTATAAAGCGAGACCATCTCAAAAAAACAAAAACAAAAACAAAAACAAGAGTGTAGCGCTAAATCAGTCCACTGATTGAAATTAGCATAGCTCTGGATGTGCCTCAATCGATTTACTGAAAACAGAAGCCCCACCTTGGGTGTGGGTGGCATCAACCTCTGGGAGGGGTACAATGGGAAGGTAGGCTCACTGCTGGGGCTCACTGCCTCCTGTCCAGCCTGCCATGGACTTTTTCTCCTCTGCCCTTCTCCCTGTGCCATGGCACCCTGCCTTGGAGCCGGCCAAGTATGGACTGAAGCACCTATATACTGTGAGCCAAAACAAATCTCTTTTCCTTTAATTTTGGGTGTTGGATATTTTGTCCCAGTAATGAGATACGAAATAAGACAATAGAGACTTTCATTCTTCAGCACTAAAGGAAGCACTTTTTTGTGTACTTTAAGAAAAATGGAATTCACTGGGCACAGGGCATGGCAGGCCTGTGTGATTTTTGTGGTGTGTCTCTGAGGAAGTTTTGGAAATCATCTTACCATGGAGAAGAGCCCCCTTCACTATGTCACACCTGGGTGTGATCCTGTCCATCTTCAGCATTTTCCTTTAGGCCTCTAGAGGGAGCCCCCCAAAGATCCAGGGCTCCAGGGTCTGGACAGCTGAAGCTCATGTCCTAGCTTCATCACTCCCAGAAGCCCCTGGGGCAGCACTGTGCACACTGGGGACCTCTGATTCCACCGCAGCCGTAGGACACAGCATTCCACCTGCTGGGGCATCCACCCCAGCCCGCCTTCTGGTGACCTGGACTGCCCAGCTCGCTTCAAGTCTGCCTCAGCTGCATTCCTGGGAAGGGAAAGTCGGGCTGACACGGCCCAGGCACCTGATCCCACCCCACTCATGCAGTGCAAAAATTGAAGGAGGTGGATTTGATTTTTATTGCTACTGTGACAAGTCTGATTTTTATTGCTATTGCAGGCTATCTTGTGGGCCAGAAGTCTGACCTGCCTGTCACTGGGCTATGATCAAAGTCCTGGCACCCTGCTAAGGCTCTGGGAGAGTCTGTTTTCTCCTTAGCAGCTGTCTGCTTTCCTTGGATGGTAGCCCCTTCTTCCATCTTCGTCAGCCACGAGGACTGAAGTGGCCAGGCCTTGTCCTGCAGCCATGCTTCCCTCCTGTTCTCCTCCATTCTAAGGAGGCCACAACGACAAGGCCCCCTGGGTAATCCAGAACTGCGGTGTAGTGTACAGTAGACTCAACTGATGAGCACATTTATCTCCATCGGAATCCTCAGTTCTTCTGCCTTGTGTGCCAACGTTTTCACAGGGTACACTGCTATGGGGGCCATCACTCCACCTACGAGTGCCTCTGCCCAAGTGTTCCCCACAGTTTCTCAAACAGCCCAACAGTGATAAGCCAGTCACTGTTGTTCCCAGTAGTAAATCACCATCTTGGTTACTGTTCTCATTGGTGGGACAAAATACCTGACACTACAAGTTAAAGGAGGGGTTTACTTCAGCTCACAGTTTGTAGAGGTTTCAGTCCATAGCTGGCTGGCTCCAAGACATGGCAGAGAAGCATCTCAGAGAAGAAACTATCCCAGGCACAGCCTGCAGGAAGCAGCATGACTTCCTTCTTTCCCTTATTATCCCATCCAGTCTACAAGCCTATTGGTTGATGCCACCTACACCATGGCGATTCTCCCCTCTCTGTAAATCCATCATCCACCCAGAACTATGCTCAACCCACCAGTGGACTAATCTCTAGTATCACACACGCATGAACCAGGCACTCCCAAGCCCCACCTCTGAGCACAGGAGGCTTTAGGGGGACATCTAGCTATCAGCCTAACACTGTTCATGCTCATAAACATTTTTTTTTTCTCTTTCATTTTTATATTTTGGGCCTTATTTTGCTCACTTTATTTACTGAGAGCACATCCTGAACTCACCTCTTGGCCCCTAATCCTTGTTGACCTGCTTTGGGGAAACTCAAAACTACCAGGGACCTTTGGGCAAGTTGTTTAATCACTTGATCTTTAGTTTCCTCCCCTATGAAAGCAAAATGGAATCGCCCTCCCCCCCCCCCCCCGGGGGAGTTGAGGCAGCAAGCTTGTGAAGCCCTTTGCACAGGGGATAGTCAGTCCTCAGAGAGGGCCTGCTGTTGGAGGTGTGGAAGCTGGGGTCCAGGCAGAGAGCAGTTCCCCTCTGACACCAACCCTGACCGAGGGAGGAGGGGAGGGGTCCGAGCAGGAGCTAGTGGGTTTTCTCCAGATCCCTGTTTTCTCTTTTTTTTTTTTTGATTTTTTGAGACGGGGTCTCGCTTTGTGGTTCAGGCTGGCCCTGAGCTCAGCCTCCAACTCACATCACAATCCTCCTGCCTCTGCCTCCCGAGTGCTGGGATTACAGACGTGAGCCACCACGCCCGGCGCTGTGGTATGTGGTACTGGTTGCTGCTGAGTGTGGGTCTCCACACCCAGTATTGTTATGTGGTTACCGGGGCATCGAACCCGGGCCCTTGCGCTTGCAAGACAGGCGCCGGAACCACTGAGCTAACTCCCCGGCCCCTTTCTCTTTAGAGCTTCTCTGCTCGCAGGTAGGAATGTAGCCCGGTGGTGAAGCTGTGCCTGAGGCCCAGGACTGCATCTCCAGCACTGTGCAGCCAGACACACAAGTGTTTGCTCCTGGAGCAGATCACATTTGGGGATAATGATGAACATGAGGAACAGCAGTCTTGGGACTTTTTTTAATTCCAGCGCTGGGGATGGAACAGTGCTCTAGCATAGAGCTGGGTGTGAGATGAATTTCTCTTTCCTCACAAGGACACCAGCCACTGGATTTGGGCCCACCCTAACTCACCCTGACTTAACCTGATCACAGCCACAAAGATTGATTCCAGATAAAGCCACATTCGTAGGTATTGGGCAGGTGAGCCTTCAACACAGTTTTTGGGAGGTGACACAAGTCATTATACCCACTAGATGTAACTGACAGTATGGTAAATAGGTGTTTTAATAAGCCTTAGCCAGGAAGTACAATCCAAGGGAACGACTACTCCCCTAGATGAGGTTGGGAGCTGAGGCAGGTTACTGGCAGAAAGACCTAGTAGAGGCAGAGGGTGAAACGCAGCACGTAAGGGGAGCTTCATCTAGGGCAAAAGGAGGGAGGTGGTGAGGGCGGAAGGACGGCTGGACCGTCCGCCCACGTGTATCCAGACTTAGACTCGACGAAGGGACAGTGCTGGACTTCTTTCAGGGACCGCTGGTGGGGTGCTTCCTAGTATGTGCAAGGCCCTTGGTTCCGTGGACAGGTGCAGGCTCCCGGGCTGCGGACTGACGGGGTAGCTGCGAAATTAGGGCTGGTTCAGGGCTCACAAGGCCTCAGGCTCTCCAAGACTTTCCATTTCCGGCTGGAGCAGAGCCTTGTCCAAGGTCTTTTCCACTTTTCCGGAGCCCTCCGATTAATCGCCTCTCTCCGCCAGGCTTCCGTCTCTATTTACATGTTGATGAACCTGATTTACATCTCAAACCCAGAGCTGTTTTCCCAATCACCTTGAATGGCCAGCAGGCCAGGAATTTACCTCATACTCTAAACTAGTTTGCCTCCCAGTAATCCCTACCTCCGGTGGAGGCCTCACTGCCCACCCGTTCCTAACAAAGGAGGATTCCCAAGGTTGGTTATTCGATGCTTTTTCCTCCCTTTCCCATATTAAATCTGCCAAACCCTTTCCGGTGGGGCCATTACTCCTGCCTTAAGTGGAGGCTCCCTGATACACTGACCTCTTACCCTGGAAGAGGCTCTCATTTTCTCTCTGAAAGGAGCATCTTCCAAAGAATCGGCCGCGCCAAACTGCTCAGCGTCACGCCCAGCGCCCTAGTCACCTCTGCGGTGTCATCTTCCTTCTCTCCTCAAATCCTTTTTACCTGTGAATTGTTTTCCTTAAAAAAGGTCGGGTCTGGGATTTAGCTCAGTGGCACCGCGCCTGCCTTCTAAGTGCAAGGTCCTGAGTTCGATCCCCAGTACCGGGAAAAAAAAGGCTTATATCGATCAAAATGCACCATCGACTTAAAATAGGCGCGCAGGTTAAGGTGTGTTCCTTTCCCCTGATCCAGGAGCCCTGGGCTGGTGCCTGTGTGTGCGCCCCGGTCCTGTCCCGGGTGATTTCCACTCCAGGCCGACCCACACGTGTCTAGCACAGCTCTCACGGAGCCCAGGTGCCGGGGAAAGAGCACCGAGACATCCTCACCGTGACGCAAGCCCTAGGGAAAGGAAGACAGAAGTGTCAGGAGCGAGGAGGGCATCTGCAGCGTGCAGACCCGAAAGCGATTCCAAGGCCCCCTCCGCTACCCAAACATTCGCCCTAGGATCATCTGGAAAATGCTGGCCCAGTTCAAAGATGTTAGGCCGGGCGCGCCGCCGCCCGGCTCGGCCTTCAGGGGTCTCCGGGCCGGCCGTACATTAGGAAGCCGCGCGCCGAGGTGGCCGCACACTGCGGCCCGGCCGGCGACCTCGGACCGCGCTCCCGAGCCAGCGCAGCGCGTCCAGGCGCTCGCTGTCTGGATCGCCTGCCAACCCCAGGAGAGGCGCCGGGGCTCCTGGAGGGCCCGCTCGGCCCCGCGGCCTCAGGCGGCGCCCGCCGCGGCCCCAGCCGGCCGCGCACCGCGCCCCCCGCGGCGCCGGCGGGCCGGGCCTCGCCGCCGGGCCGCATTTTTATTCAGGCGACGCTTAAGGGCGCCCGGCGCCCGGTGCATTGTGGGAGCGCCGCGGCCGGGCCGGAGGAGGCGGAGGCGCAGCGAGCCGGTAAGCGCGGCCGGGCGGGGGACGCCGGCTTAAAGGGGCACGCGGCCCGCGGCCCGGGCGCCGCTGCCGACCCCGGGGGCTGCCGGGGCCGCCGCCCGGCAGGCTGTGCCCGCGGCCCGGGCGCGGGCGTGGTGGGGCCGCTTTAAAAACAAGCGCCGCCCGCCGCCGCCGCCGCGCGGCCCGCGGAGGAGGAGGAGGAGGAGCAGCGGCGGGCGGCGCAGGGCGCGGCCGCGCAGGGGTTAACCCGCCGCCGGCAGCGCGGCAGCGGCGGCCCGGTGTCCGGCGTCGTCGCCGCCCGCGCCCAGCGCCCGGGCCTCCTCTGCGGCCGTCCGTCCGTCCGTGGGCCGCGCGCCTCGGCGTGGCCCGGCCGGCACAAAGAGCGCGGCCCGCGCCGCCAGGCCCCGCGGGCGCCGGCGCAGCCTCGGGCGGCCCGGGCCGGCCGGGCCTCATGGAGCGCGCGACCGCGAGGGAGCTCGCGCGGCCGGGGCGGTGGGTCCGGGCGGGGGCGCCGCTCGGGCCGGCCCGGTCGGACGGGGTCAAGCGCGAACTCTGCGGCTCGCGGCATTGTTGTAGAGGTGTAAACACGCGGCTCTGAGGCGCGGGACCGTCTCTGAGGACGCAGCTCGGCCCCTGCCATTCATTCTCCGCTACTACCCGGGATCCGGGCCCCGGGCCCCGTCCTTTCCTCCTCCAAAAATGTGAGTGTAGTTTGCTTTGCGGTTGAAACGTGATCCGGTGTATCCCTGGCATCCCGCCGCACTTAGAATTGGGAAGGACACAGCGCCTTCTTCAAACTTTTCTCCTTTTGTAAGTCTGGGAAAATAGATTGTAGAGGAAGTTAGTCCCCAGCGTGCTGCGGGCCGCCGTTGGCAGAGTGGGGGCGGGTGGAAGTGGGGATCGGAGGTGGGAAAGTAGCTGGGTGCCTGGAGAGGTAGACTTTCCCTGTGGGCTTGAGGCGGTGTCACATGAGAGGCATTTTGCAAGGAAAGGACTTTGCTGGATTTACTCCAAGCCCTTCCATGTCGAAGTGCTGATACTGACTTTTCTCAAACTAAAATGTCTTCAGAATTCCCATGTGTAACTTTCTTGGTTGGCTCGCCTGCTTACCCTTTTCAGGCAGATTGGTTTCTTGGAATGGTTTAGGAAGGTTTGTGCCTGAGCTGTAGAGGGGTAGGTTTTCTCTTTCCATATCCCCGTTTTTGTTATTGATGGTTTGGGTTAGTGCCCAAACTTGGGCTTCGTCAAATGTACCTTACATGAGTGATGTAGTTCCCAGTGAATGAGAAGCTCCATAAATGCGAATTATGTTCGTAACTATAAATTTTATAGGAGAAACAAACCCTAAAATTTGGGATGCTTTTATCCTATGCCCAATTAAGTATCAGTCTGGAGGTTTGTAAACCCTAGGCACACGTGTTGGGTTTAGCTTGGAGTTCCAGAAACTTCCAGTGGTACCCAGGACCAAATGTGCTAGGGATGGTGCAGGGTTTGTTTTAGCTGCGCAGTGAAATGTAATAGGCAGCGGCGTGTTCTCTCAGTGCCGCATGCGCTGGTTTGCTGGGCGGAATGTCTGCTTTCTAGGAATGGCACTGCATTAAAACATCAGAGAACTTTTCAAGTGCTCTGCTGAAGAGTCCAACCCTTGCTCTGTTAAACAGCCGGTCCAGACTTTGACGTTGTGTCCTTAAGATGGCCTCTTGTGAGTTTGGGATTGTGTTGTGTACTTCAGGATCAGAGATGGTTTTTCTAAAATTCGAATTTAGCGCTGTGAAGAACTTTGTCAAATGCGTTTGCATACATGTGATTTTCCTGCAGTTTGTATTAGGAGTATTATTTTTCTGTGTGAGATAGCAAATACCTCAAAAGGTTTTCCAGAGAAGTCACGTTAGGAAGTAACTCACTTTTTCAACCACAAGTGCTTCTAGGTTGACAGATGAGGGAGCCAGGCCGCTCTTACAGTCCCACATCCCGGGGGAAGCCGGGGACACGTGGGAACCACACTGCAGTTGTCAGGCCTGGCCTAGGTGTGCTCGACGGCCTGACCGTTCAGAACCGATTTTCTCTGGCAGTGCGGACAAGGTGCTGTGCCCCAAATTGCTGTTTTCTTCTGGTCTGAGTGACTTCACCCCTTGACCTCTGTACTTTCCCTGCTCGTGTGTTCTCTGATGCTTGGGTAATGCTGTCCGAATTCTTCTGACGGTGTCTTTGTGTTTTGGTGATGTCCAGGTGGATCCGAAGTAGAGAACCCAGCTGACGGTGAGCGAGGGAGGGGAGGGGCTGAACTGTGAGGAGTGTGGGCCCCAGAACCATGTCTACGCGGGAGTCCTTTAACCCGGAAAGTTATGAATTGGACAAAAGCTTCCGGCTAACCAGATTCACTGAACTGAAGGGCACAGGCTGCAAAGTGCCCCAAGATGTCCTGCAGAAGCTGTTGGAATCCCTACAGGAGAACCACTTCCAAGAAGATGAGCAGTTTCTGGGAGCCGTTATGCCAAGACTTGGTATGTGAACTGTTTCCTCCGTGCTCTGCAGTCCGGCCGGGAGACAGAGCCAGCTTTCTGTCCTGCTATGTTGTCCTTATTTTTAAGATTCTTAGGGAGGTTCAAGAAGTGGTGATAACCGAGTTAAGCTGTACTAACTTCTTTACAGGAAGTGCTTGGGAAAGCATGAAGACACACACTTTACATTTACACAGAATTGGCATCATGATAGAGCTTTAAAAATAAATTCTTTTTTTCTTTTAAACTCAAATTGAGTTTTCCGGTCAGCTGAAGAGCAAGCAGAAATACCTTTATGCCTTTTTCCCAAACAGTCCTGAAGTGTGCACCCTCTTTCCCACCCTAGGGAACGAGACCTTTTAGCTTGTCTTGTGCAGTGTTGGAGAGCAGTGCCTAGCAGGGCTGACATCATGTGCCCTGTGCCTGGCCTGAGCTGACAGCTGAGGTGTACCTGCAGGTCTGCTCAGACCTTGGAGCAGAGGACCCTGGACAGATATGCTTGGCCGGGTTGCCATCTGAGATTCACTTTTCTAAAATTCCTGACGGTGTTAGTGGGTTCTCTTTTTTTACAGCCACAGCTCAGAAAGAACTTATAGGCCTGGGGATGTTGTTATCCAACGTGCTTATAGCATAAGCTGTTCAGTACACAATGCAAGACCATAATAACTGTGCCTGCCAGTGTTTGAGGCACGTGCTGGAGCTTGAGAGGCTATTTTGTAGTTACTGGGCGATTTGGTCAGCTTTCTTTCTTTTTTTGTTCTACTGGGCATCAAACTTAGGACTTGGGGCATGCCAGGCAGGCGTGGCACCCCAGCTACATCCCCAGCCTTTTGATGAGTATTCTTAAACCTGACTTTAATTTACTTTTGCCTATTTTGTTTGAAAGTCCTGTCTCACTACATTGGTCCTTACCCTGAGCTATCCCTTTATCTCCCAGTACGTAAAGTAAAGGTGGTTCAGTTGGGATAGAGGGAATTCCTCCTGCCTCCAACACACATACCCACACACATGCATACATACACCCACATGTGCCTTGACCTGCAGGACTTTCAGGACCTCAGTTTGAAAACAGTTCTTTTCTTCTAGCTAATGGCTAAGTTGTGGAGAAATACCAGTGAGAACAAGTTGAATTTGGTGTTGACTGGCTTGTCAAGAAATGAGAATATACTGGGGCACCTTTTTGATAATGACATCAGGGAAAATATGCAACTTAATTGTCAAAACCAAAGGAAATAAAAATCCTAAGGTTAAAGGCACGGTTCCTATCCAGAGCTTCCTTGGTTGGTCTTGTTGACCTTGTGGGGCTGCCTGCACCCTTTGTGCTTTGATGGGACAGGCTTCTACTAATTCCAGCAACCCTCCAGGCTCCCTGTTCTGTGGAACAGAGTTGAGGTTGTGACCTGGAGCCCACATCTTTCTTCTCTCCTTCCACTTCCACACTGCCAGCCTTTTGGACTTAGGAAAAAGAACTGCCTTAACCTAGCGGTGGCAAAAGGGACAACTGCCAGATAGCCAGGGACGGTTCAGGGAGAAGCAGATAGAAAAACACAGAGGACATTAGTCTGCTGTTATTTGGCTTAGAGAAGTAAATGAAACTCTTAAGCTTTTCCCAGAAAAACCACAGATCCCCAGATTTGCATCGTGCAGTTCCTGAGGGCACACGGACCCAGGTGGCCAGCAGATGGATGGCGAGAGAAGCAGAATTGGAAAGCCTATAGAAGTGGCACATCCGGGTGGCCATACTTGGCCTTGGAATCGGGGCTGGACCCCTGTCCTGTCAGTCACACACTGGTTGTTAATGTCACTTTGGGATGTGTTAGTAACTCCTGGTTTCCCCATCTATAAAATAAAGCAGTGTGTATATCCTCTTATCTGTACCACATCTGTAAGATGTGTGTATAAAAATATATATAGTATGCTTATCTGTGTGTAGGTTTTTTTCCTAATAGAATATCATTTCTTGAATTCTGAGACGGTACTAATTGAAGCATGAACCAGAGTAGCTTTTGAAGATAAATACCTTTGCTGATGCATCCTAACTAAAGAGATGCTAGCACAACTGTGTCTTAGAAACTGGAGTGTCTGCTGTCTGCTCCTCGGCACCAACCCAGTACAGATCACTGGTGGCAGCAGTACCTGTGAATTGGTGGTTTTTCTTGATGGAGGGTGTCAGTTGTGCCAAAAATCTAGAATTTCCTGTTGCCTGCTGGTAATTCTGACATAAAACTCTCAGATTGGTATTTAAGACCCCCTAGCATTTTTATTTGTTCCCTTTTGCCCTCTACCTGGACTGTCCCTCTCTGTTTACCACTTTGAAACCCTGGTTTTTCAATGCCCATGGCCCATCTCAGGTGTACCCTTTTTGCTTAAAATTTGACAAGTGGTTTTTAAACCAGTTGCTGCAAACCAGTGCTGATCAAAAGAAGTATGTTACCAGTCACATATCTATTTTCTAGTGATCATATTTAGAGAAAACAGAATCGGGCAAAATTGACTCATATGTTTTATTTAACTCAATAAATAACTGTTTTCAGTAAAACAGTAAAACTTTGTTAAAACTTTGTTTTCAACACATATGAAACATTACTTTGGTACTATATGAAGTCTGGTGCCTGCTAGTTCTGAGCCTGAGATGTTCCTTTTTTCCCTAGTACATGAAGCAGAGCTGTCTTGATTGGGACAGGACCCTCCAGCCTTAAACACACACATGCGCACATATGTGGAGGTTGTAGTTGCACTTTACAGTTTGGCTCAGCTCACTTCAGGAGTTCACTAACCTGTGGCTAGTGGCTCCGCCAGCTTGAGCCCTCCGCCTGGTGGAAGAGCTGTCACCATTGTGAAGGGTACTGTGTAAACTGGCTAGGAAGAGGGATAAAAGGTTTTGCAGAGACAGTGGAGAATCTGTATTAGAAGCATTTAAGACTAACATTTGGCAACTAATTAGGCTTTTTCCATAATCTTACAGTTTTAAGTAGAACTGAAGAAAATATAGGTCTCACTTTTCCAGAATCAGTAGTCCTAGACACTCACACTAGCCAGATATTGGAATTGTGACTCTCAGGGAACTGAGTGGAAGTATAGTTCTTGCCATGTGGACGCTCATGTGTGAAGAACACCGTGGGGTGAAATTTGTGTCATTGAGAGAAGCTAACACAGTTGTCCGAAGATGAAGACAGGAAGAGCCAGGTGTGTTCCAGTGTCCCCAGTGTGTGAGACTTGTTGATGAGAAACCGAATTCCATTCATTAGCTGGATCTTCTGAAAGGTTCTCCCCTATACTAGACATGGTATACGGCTGGAGGCTGGTGTAGAAAGGTGCAGGTTTGAGTCCAGCTTGACCATTTTAGTGATTTAGCAAGACCCTGTTAAAAAGTAAAAAAGGGCTGAGAATGTAGCTTAGTGTGAGGACTTGACGTTCAAACCTCAGGATAGGGGACACTTGATTTAAGACCAGCCTGACATAAAATCAACTTTGGTTATACTGGAATTTTAGTTTTAAATTATAGTTAAAGTCTTGAGTTCTGACTTGGATGCTGGCTGCTTGTGCTTCCAGATGGCCTCAGGTAGATTTAACCCGTGAACATGACAACATCTTTTCCTGTGTGAGGTTGAGAATTTCTTGGCCAGAGAGTCTCTAAGGATACTGAAGTCTGCCTATGTACCGGAGAGAGACTTAAGAGGCAGTTGTCCAATTGAGTTCCAACCAGCTCTTGAGAACAATGGAATTCGAAAGTCAAGAGTCCACTGTACCTCCATAAGAAAAAGTTTTTTTAAGTCAGCCTGTCTTTGCAGTCTAGCTTATCATTAAGCTTGGTTTTCTTTTTGCATTAGTAACAGTGGAGCAACACCAGGAAGTTAAAGGGCCACAGTGAGCAGCCTCTGTTGGGGGCTATCGCAGTTACCATATGAGCTGATGGTTCCCGACAATTTTCATCTACACAGTGTGAAAGGTCCTTAATCCTGACTTTAAAAGGTAGAGTCCACTTGCTTCCTTTCAAACTTTATCCTGATGTTTTTCTGTTTTCTGCCTCTGGCTGTCGGTGAAGTATAAATCCTTCAAAACAGGGCGGCAGGGCATGTTCAGCCTTCTTGGAAATGCTGGTCGGAATCTGACAGATGATTTTCAAGGAAATGAAGCCTACTGTACTTAATCTTGACAAAGTCAAACCAATTTCAGAAAAAGGGAATCCCTCACCCTGTGCTGGGGATTGATCCCAGGCTTTCACAGAGCTGCGTCCCCAGTGTGTGTGTTTGTGTGCGTGCGTGTTCACACATGCAAATGCGTGGTTTGAGACAGGATTTCACTGAGTTGCTCAAGTTAGGTTTAAATTCTTGATCTTCCTGCCTCAGTCTTCCAGAATGATAGTATTATAGACGTGTCTAGCTGATGGGAACTTATAGCTGGTCAGTAACTTATGTTTTGTATGCATTTAGGAACAATTTTAAGTAAATTTAAGTTTTTCTTATAGTTTTGCTAAGCAGTTTCGTTTATAATGAACAGAAGATAAAGTTAAGGCCAGACCATGGTTATATTATAACTTAGTGGGGTCTTTTTGTTTGTTTGTGGGTTTTTTTGTTTTTTGGGGTTTTTTTGGTTTTTATTTTTTTGAGACAGGGTCTTGCTTTGTAGTTCAGGCTGGCCCTGAGCTCAGCCTCCAACTCACATCACCGCAATCCTCCTGCCTCTCTGCCTCCCAAGTGCTGGGATTACAGATGTGAGCCACCACGCCTGGCACTGGTATGTGGTACTGATTGCTGCTGGGCGTGAGTCTCCATACCCAGTATTGTATGTGGTTACTGGGGATCAAACCCTGGTCCTTGTGCTTGCAAGACAGGCTCTGGAACCACTGAGCTTAAGTCCCCTGCCCTGTTGGTTTGTGTTTTGACACAGACTTGCTATGTTGTTGAGACTGGCCTTGATCTTACCGTGTAGCCCAGATTGGCCTTGACTCATGACAATTCTCCTGTCTCAGCCTCTGGAGTGCTGGGATTACAGGCATGTACCATGCCCATATTACAATTTAGCAAAGTTGGTATTACAAGTTTTTCACTAAGGGAGTAATATTAAGTTTGAGTGTTTCCCCTGAAAGTCCTTTAGGAAACTATAAAGCAGATGGATCGCATAGGTGCTGGGATGTTCACACATGTGATTGAGAGTTTGAGATTCTTCTTTTGCTTTTGTTCTTTTCACACTGGATGAAAATGGAAAAGTAGCAGCAGCACGTTCTGTACATAAAACATAGTGCAGTATCATTGGGGAAGGAGAGTAGTATCTGAAGATGTATTCAAGTTAACTAGGTTAACTAATGTCGATTTTATTTATACTGTTCTCATTTTTAGATAAATCTGGTATGGTATCAATCACATGATACAGTAAGATAGTAAAATAAAGCAGACAATCCAGAAAAAAGTGTATCCGAAGCATCGTGGTTTAAAAACTGCCCCATACTGGTCTTGATGACTAACACATTTTGTTTGTGTTTCCTTTATGGTGCTAGTTACACTTCACGTTTATTGCAGTTATGCTTCTTGATAGGAAACACTTGGCTTCATTGGCAGCGCAGCGCTTCCGTGAGAGACTTAGGCAGAAGGGCCCCTTTGCGGAATGCGGGTGTATCAAGTAAGATGACTTTCCATTGTTTTGGATGTTGATGGCTTCCGTCTTCCCAGGCATCGGAATGGATACTTGCGTCATCCCTTTGAGGCACGGTGGTCTCTCCTTGGTTCAAACCACGGATTACATTTACCCGATTGTAGACGACCCTTACATGATGGTAAGTTGAGTACAGTGTGTCTCACAACTTGAACTGCTTTTGGTTGGTTTGGAGTTGTGAGTAGCCTTGTGTGTGCCCATAGTTCTTTGGGTTTAGTCTTGGCTGTGCACACCTTACGCTGTGCATGTGCCGCCATAGCCTGTGTCTCTTCTTGCACACCCAACCAGAGTACAGCCAGAGGTGCAGGGACGCTGCCCCGGTGCCTTTGCTCCTGATTGTCCCATGAGTGTGAGGACACCT
>PVIR01032299.1:0-18768 GCA_004026965.1 Petromus typicus
GTTGAGTGTTTGAGTTGAGAAGTTCGCTGTGATCCTGATGGACTTCCCTTGGAATGTAACTGTCTTTGTTTTCTCTGGCTGCTTTCAGGATTTCATTCTTTTTTTGTATATCTGGAACTTTTATGATGATATACCTAGGTGTAGATTATTTCATGTCATGGGCATGTGGCATTTTGTATGCTTCATATATTTGTGTGTCCAATTCTTTACCTTTTTCTGTGAAGTTTTCTGCCATTATCTCTGTGAATAGCTTTTTGATGTCTTTAGCATTGTCTCCTGCTTCCTCAGTGACTCCAATCAATCTTATGCTTTTTTCTTCGAATCATCTAGGAGCTGTTGGATTGACTTTTCATTATCACTTGCTTTTTTCCATAGATTATGCCTTTCCAGTTCATTGGTTGAGATCCTGTCTTCTAGGTTGAAATTCGGTCTTCTGCCAAATTCATTGTTTTTCGTAAACCTTCATTTTCTTTCTTAATTTCCTGGACTTCTGCTCATAGGTGTTTAAAAGGTTCCATTGCTTTTCTTATCTTGGATTCTGTCAACTCCATGATTTCCTCTTTAGCTTTATTAGTCATCATGTTGACAGTGTCCAATATCTCTGCTTTCATCTCAGAGATCAGTTCTGATTTCCATTTTACTAGATCTTCTTTGATTACCATTTCTGAGGGCCCTGGAGACTGTGCTTCAAACTTGTATATTTCCCTTTCCCCTGTGTTACCTTTCCCCTGATATTTGTATCTGAAACTTTGAGTGTTTCCTCATCTCTGCCCTATCCTGTTTTCTGGCGCTGTTTGTTGCAAGTAACTTTCCTCCTAATTGTTATGAACCTTAAAATAGCAGTGTTTCCTAGGTTGTTCTTTGCAGTCTGTATTGGGACCTAAAGAAAAACCCCTAGTTCTGGCACACCATATTAGGCACTCAATCAATACAGTCAGGACACCTTCTCCCATCTGCTTTAGAGGCAGGAAGGCTCTCGCTTCTGAACTGCTACAATGGCACTGCCTGAGGTTCCAATGGGCCCACCTGCTTGCCAATACAGAGTCTCTGGGCTCATTTGTGCAGTCGGCCTGGAGGCCAGTCGGCTGTAGGCTCTGTGCAGCTGAAGTGGTTGGGGCTGATGTTCCAACAGGCCCACCTACTCACCAGTACAAGTTGACTGGATGTGCTTCTGTAGTTGCTGTGGAGAAAGTCAGACTCTGACCTTCTAACCTCAGTCCCTGGGTGCTCTTCTAGCATGGACCTGTAAACCAGTAACCTCCAATCCCAACGCAGATTCGGTGGCACAGTCACCATTTCCCGAGCCACCTGCTGCTAAACTCAGTCCCTGGGCACTCTTCTGGTGTGGGCCTGGAGGCTAGTAAGCTCCAAGCCTGGTGCAGATTCGGTGGCACAGATGCCATTCCCTAATCTTCCCGCTGCTAACCTCAGTCCCTGGGTGCTCTTCTGGTGTGGACCTAGAGGCCAGTAAGCTCCAACCCCGGCACTGATTTGGTGTCGCATATTCAGTGGCGCATTCACTATTTCCCGAGCCGCCCAGTGCTAAACTCAGTCCTGTGCACTCTTCTGTTGTGGACCTGGAAGCCAGTAAGCTCCAACCCCAGCGCAGATTCGGTGATGCAGATTCGGTGGCACAGTTGCCATTTCCCAACTGCCCGCTGCTAAACTCAATCCCTGGGTTCTCTTCTGGCGTGGGCCTGGAGGCCAGTAAGCTCCAACCCTGGCGCAGATTCGGTGACACAGATTCAGTGGCGCATTCGCCGTTTCCCGAGCCGCCCACTCGAGTTTCTTCTGATCAACCTGACCACCACCTCCAGGCATAGTTAGCTGTAAATTCATTGGCAGACTAAATTAATTCCTGTATAATCCAATCACCTTCCAAAAGCCCCAACTCTATGTGCATGAGTGTCGGGAACCGCTGACAACTTGCTCAAATTTAAGACTTACTTACTGGAATTTACTTATTAGGACTTGAAGATGTGTTCACTGCTCTGCAGGATCAACTACTGGAATTACTCTGGACATTTGCCTCACTCTGTGGGATTTTAAACTATAAGGATTACTGCATTAAGATTACTGGCCTTAAGAATTACTTGGACTTACTGGAATTTAAGGATGTCTGCCCTGCCCTATGTAATCTTCAACTGCAGAGATTATTGTGAGTTCCCCCTATTTTGTGTATGCTAGGATTATTGGTTGAAGGCTTGGCACCAAATAAAGTTGCAAGCAAGCCGAGGTTATGGCCTCTTCTGCTCCTGCTTCTGCTGCTGCAGTATTAGGCCTTTGGCTGCCACTGCTCAGAGTAGCCAGAGGTCTGAGCTCAGCCTGTTTTCTCAAGGTTCTGACAGTTGTTTGTTGGTTATTAATCCTTTAACTATGGAACTATTGAGACACTGGAGTCCACCAAGAGGGTTCTGGCTGAGTCTTCTTCCCTGGACTGTCACACATGAGAATTTTGGGGGACCATCTACCTTTAAATCATAGTACTTGTTTAAAATTATTCCACCTAATATATATTCATTTAGGCAGATTCAATCTTATGGCAAATATAATTTCAATTGCCTTATATTTTGTTTTAAAGTTTACTTTTGTATTAAACCATAGTTCATCCCACACAGAATACATTTTACCAAAATTATATTAACAAAAACCAAGAAAAATTGAACCAAATAATAACTTCAATTGCAAAAATACCTCTGAACAATGTGGCAGGTTCATTATTTTTATAATTCAAAAACATCACAAAAGACAGGAATTTGAACTCCCAGAGCTTTTGTGCATGTTCTTATCTGTCAATCAAATGTTCCCTTTCTGAACATGTGCTTTTCATTATTTAAGAAATTTGACATTTTTGTGATTAAGATTATCTCCTTCACTCCCCTTAATTTTCGGTGCCTTTTAGTAGTTTTTAAGAAACTAATAAATGTTTGAGTTTTGATTTGTTTACTTGACTTTTTATAAATCAGTAAGCTTTCAAAAGCAGAAAGAGTGTTTTCATTTTTTAGTTTGTAAAACATTTAAAGTGGTTTAATGCAATTTCTCAACTTTTATGACACATTCACAAATATGAATATAAATGTTTTGAAAATGTGAGAAAAAAGCATGAACAAATATGAGTCATATACTAGATTACTATTGTTTAAAAACAATACCTCCGAATGCATAAACAGAATGTTTACTAGCTGCCTGGGAATTTCTGAACTTCTTCTGTTTTTCTCGAATTTCAGCTTTCAATTTCTTTTTGCTGATAGTTTATGATGGACTATGGACAGTTATTTTGATGATTTTTAAGGTGTAATTCCATATTATATTTCATAAAAGGAGAGTAGAAGAAGATTGTTTTACTAATCCTAGAATTAATGCTTGAAGTAATTTCCAAGGTGTTGAAAATAAATTTCAAATTTAAATGGTCTAACTAGAAGTCCCGAGTGGCATTCTTTTTTTGTGAAACAAAAATGAATACGTATATTTTGACATGAATTAAAAATATGTTAATGGATTTACTGTGTCACACCTCTTTTAACTGTTCTTACAAATGATTCCTTACAGTGGAATCTGGGATCTTTTTTGTTTTCTCAAGTCACACTGTAAAATATGGAAGCTTGACAGATTCTTTCTTCTCCTCAGTGGCCCAGAATGAGGTCTACTTAGAAACCAGTTATAACTAGGAGTTTAGATTTTTGTTAATATGGTTCCAAAAGGGAAAATTCAGAATCCTATGTGAATATAACATCGAAATGCATTTTAGCACAGTGCCAGGGATGAATTCAAACAATTACTGTTGCACAAATTCCAAATGGACACTGTGTTACCATTGTTTGTCTTACTTAGTTATCATGGTCAAAAATACTGTTGAGTGTACAGTCCAACTGAGCAGTAGAAGTTAATAATTTTTATTCATTTCTGCAGTTCTGTGATTTAAACTGATGGCTTCTCTGCATCTATTCCATGCTCTACTAAATCAGAAATGCTTCAGATTTACACTGGAGATAGTTCATGTTGCAGTAGCAAAGCCATTTTGCTCAATTACATTCTTCCTTGTGCTACAAAATGTACTCACCATGTAGTCTACTAACGAGTTTTGACTTTTCTTGAACTTAGTCATGAGGCATTCATGTTAGGATCAAACTTTGTCTTTTGGGCAACAAAGCCCTAGTTCTCCCACAGAGGTGACCTCTACATGCTGCCAAAACATTAACAGCTAGATAGAAAAGGAGATGGAATAAAGGCCCCTCAAAAATGCATGAATTTTCTAATCTGTGGGGTATGTTACACGCTATAATAAAAAATGATTTTTGCGGGTGCTATCAGCCTTCCATCTAGGACATTATCCAGGTAAGAAGGTTATGCACCTCAGAGCACAGAGCAGTGGTCCACACAGAAGATGCACTGCTCAGCTACTTTGCTGTCCTTCTGTGCAGCTGTGGAGTTTCTCCCCACAACTAAAGAACAGCACATAGACCAAAATACATGCAGTAGCCCAGTCACTGGGCTACAGCAAGATCTGAAAGGTTCTTTTTTTAAAATCATCAATGTAAGTATAAGCTCTTTAGCTTTATTTGGGCTTAACAGACAGAACATTACGATTACATTTTAATTATTTTTGAATTTTCTATCCACCAAAGCTCAGAAAATATTAATTTGTTGCAGGATGTGAGTCACTGACATGTGGGTTTGATTCAGCCAAAGAAGCCTTCAGCTCTTCCCTGAAGGAAAATCCACAAGCTGTTCTGACCTTCCCTCTCTCATCTCTCATTGCCATTGTTTTCCCACACAACCCTGGGCCCGCCTTTGCCACATTCACAGCATTCTAAAATCAGGACTTTTTCACTCTCTTTCTTCCCTTTCTTCCTAAGAAAATCCTGAAGCAAAGACCTCAGAATGTTTATCTTTGAGCAGGAAGGAAACTGTGAGGTTAAAGAAATTCCCATGAAGGGTGAAGTCTTGGCTAGTGCAGTGTGACTTAGGATGAGATGAGTGCAGTCTAATCAATGGACAAAGTGCAGCTTTATTTTTTTCCAGAAGTACCTTTCAAAAAGTCATTTGTGCAGGTCACTAGCTCCACCATGCAATTCTTAGGTATGCATGGGGTATCTGCTCAGAATCACAATATGAGACTGATTTTCAGTTTCAGAGAAGCTGGACTCAGAGCTGGCTGAGTTCAGGCTGTGCCTTTGGGTAGCCATGATGGTAGCGGTGATGGAATATGTTTCCACACGTGGTACAAGGTAGTTAAGAAGAAAAACACATCACAAGGCAAGTGCCCAGCACAGAACTTGATGTGGAATAAAAGCTCAGTAATCTCAATCTGTCATTTATTCTCTGTCTCAGACTCTGGGCTAGAAACTGTGGAAGCAGAAAAATACTTGGCTGGTACCTGTAGACCATGGCCTTCTCTCTGTCCTCTTGAATATCTCTGTGTTCCATGAATCAGAAGAAAAGCAGCATTCACTTTTAATAAATTGTTACCTTATACAAACCTGGTATATTTTTCAAATATATTGATATGAAGAAAATCACACAATTACACTAATTAAATCCTAGTGTTAATGTTGACATTTACTTGTGGCTTTTAAATTCTCATAGTTCATTGAAGGAGAAATGCAAAAGGGAAAAATATCATAATTAGTTCACAATATTTTTTCTGCTAATTGCAATATGTTGAAGGAAAAAAAAGAAGTAATTTTGCAATGATTATCTTTAAAAATAATATGTTTGTATATTAATAATAAATGAGTGTATATCTTGGGCTATTCCTCTACAGCTTCCTCTGGAATTCCGATTCTGTTTGGGACATCCCTGTCATTTCTATAAAATGAAGCAACAGTTGTGGGTGGACATGTGGACAGACATGGACCCCGACCTGGTGAAGGTTATTGAGTTCTGATGTCTATTACTGAGTTCATTCTGTGGATTAAAAAAAAAGAACAAAGTCAAAGGTCCTTCAGTTTCCTTTGCAAAATTTAAAAAAGTAAAATATCACCTGAACAGTAAGACAAGGAAAAGTCAAAAGGATCTGTTTGTTTTCTAGAAAAGAATTATGATGTTTTTCAGTTATAATTAGGAAATATAACAAAAGTTGCTTTAGTCTTCAAGAGATACCATTCAGAACTGTCTATCTTCCTTCAAAGACACAAAAAGGACTGAAAAGCATGCCAGTGGCTCTGTTTGTCAGGCTGATTGTCACCTTTTCTCTTAGGAGTACATTTCAGAGCTGTTCAATTTTTGAGGCGCTGTCACAGGCTCATCCAAAGCAACTTCTCTCTTTCTCTGAAAACCAGACCTAGTCAGACAGTCACCAGCCTGAACACTAGAGATCACAAATACCAGCCCCAGTCAGCCAACCCTTGTCTTATCAGCCATTGTTCTTTGGCTGTTCAGGGCCTATTTGTAAAGCAAGTATCTCAGGATACTTCTCTTTTGTTTTTGTTTTTCTCCCTCTGGATCATTCTTTGTAGGATTTTACTTACTCATCACTGCCTTATGCTCAAAAGATGACTGGTAGAAAAAAGCAAAAATTTGGTCGTGAAAAAGAATGATGTGTATATAAAATGTACTAATAAAAATTCGATTTTAAAAAAGGAAAGCTTTCTAGATTTCTACTCCACAACTTTTATTCATAATAATATGTTTACATTTTTCTAAGTTAAAATAAGAAATGTGTTTTCTGGTCATACTGTTGCCCCTAACCAAAAAAATGGATTTTTTTAAAAAAGGATAAATTGGATTTGAATAATAAACTAAGATATCTTCTCACTTTGTGAAAAGATTATTTGGAGGTCTAAAAATAAGCATCTCCTCTGTTAATGGTTAGTTTGTTCATTCTATAATTCTTCTCAGCAATGGGCTGGAGCCAGTTTCTGTTAGCTTGCAAGAAACAATGGAGAAGTCTTCAAAACTTTTGCAAGCCAGTAACTAAAAATAATCATTATCTAAAAGTTAAATAATGTAAACAGAATTAAAAAGCTGAAAGGAAACAAAGGCAATGAATAAGTCACTTCAGAGTTACTTTGCTAGTTTTTGGTTCACATGCCTATGTTCAAAGAGGAGGGCTCATTTGCCTGAAGTCACCATGTCAACACTCTTTGGGTGTGTTGGAGTCTCTTATAGCAGTAACAGTGGGGAAGGGAATAAAGGTCAATCTTCCAACATCCTCTCAGATCAGAATGCACTGATACTAGAAATAAAAGACAAATGAGGCAACAGAGATTTCACTAACTGGACTTTAAATAACTCTTGAATACTTAATAGATTACTGAAGAAGGCAGAATTAAACAATTTCTAGAACTAAACAATAATGCTCATACCATAAAACTGAACTTATCATGTACAGTGAAAGCAATCCCGTGAAAGAAATTTATTGCTGGGCTGAGGAGTTAGCTCAGTGGTTCTGGTGCCTGTCTTGCAAGCTCAAGGACCCGGGTTCAATTCCCCAGTAAACACATACAATATTGGGTGTGGAGACTTATGCCCAGCAGCAACCAGTACCATATATCACAGTGCTGGGCATGGTGGCTCATGCCTGTAATCCCAGCACTCGGGAGGCAGAGGCAGGAGGATTGCTGTGATGTGAGTTTGAGGCTGAGCTTGGAGTCAGCCTGAACTACAAAGTGAGACCCTGTCTCAAAAAAACCTAAACAAAAAAAGAAATTTATTGCTGTAAATGCTTACATTTGAAAGATAAAATGTTCTCAAACAAGCAAGCTAATCAATGATTCATATAAAAAAACTAGAAGAATAAGAATAATCAAAATTCAAATCTAGTACAATGAGGAAAATCATAAAGTTGTGAGGCTAGAGACTTAACTTAGTGATGCCATGCCTTTCTTGGAATCACAAGGTCCTAAGTGAAATTCTTGATACCACATACAAAACAAACAAGTAAAAATGAAAATGATAAGCTAATCTCTTCAGTGAACATTGAGGCAGAAATCTTCAAAAAGAAATTGGCAAATGAGGGGAAATGGAGAATCAAGATACATCATGTATAGGTACAAATTTTCAGGGATGAATGTGATTTTATTGTGTATCTAAAATGTACTAGTAAATTCAATAAGGGGGAAAATTTAACATAGAAGTCTAAAACAACCAGTAAAAACAAACAAACAAAAAGAAACTGACAAACAAAATACAAGACATCAAAAAAGCTCATACGCCAAGACCAAATAGGCTTCCTGCTAGGGATGAAGGAATGCTTCAACATGTACAAAACAGTAGATTTATTTATTTATTTAGATTTTTTGAGACAGGGTCTCACTTTGTGGTTCAGGCTGGCCCTGAGCTCAGCCTGAAACTCACATCACAGCAATCCTCCTGCCTCTGCCTCCTGAGTGCTGGGATTACAGGCGTGAGCCACCACGCCTGGCACTGTGGTATGTGGTACTGGTTGCTGCTGGGCATGAGTCTCCACACCCAGTATTGTATGTGGTTACCGGGGAATGGAACCCGGACAAATCAGTGGGGTTCCTGAATGTCAATAATGGACCAATCAAGAAAGAAATTGGGAAGATAATATCATCCATAATAGCTGTAATAAAAATTAAATACTTAGGAATTACCCTGATTGAGAAAGTGAAAGAACTTTACAGTGAAAACTACAATAGTCTAAAAAGGGAGATCAAGGAAGATATTAGAAAATGAAAAGACAACCCTTTTGTCAAAATGGGCATTTTCCTAAACTGATTCAAAGATTTAAAACAATCTCAATCAAAATACCAATACTATTCTTCACTAGAGGAATGTTATTCTCAGTGAGGGACAGTATTGTATTCTCTTGTTACCTAGAGGAAACATCCTAAAATCATTTTGAACCAGAAAGGGACCTAGAATAGCAAATGCAACTCAGGGTAACAAGAGGAAGGTAGGAGGTATAATCCCAGATTTTGAATTATATCACAAAGCTATGAAGATAAAATGTAATGGTACTTCCACAAAAACAGACAGATAGACCAGCAACTTGAGATGCATTCTGCTGCCTGATCTTTCACAAAGGGGCCAAAATCACCCAGTGGAAAGAAAGCACAGTTTATCAAATGGTGCAGGGAAAACTGGCTGTCCACATGCAGAAGATAGAATCTAGTCCCATATCTCTAACCATGCAACAAACTAAAATCAAAATGGTTCAAAGATCTAAATGCTAAAACTGAAACATTTAACCTGATGAAAGATAAGGCAGATAAAACTCTTGGAGTCACAGGCACAGGCAAGGACTTTTGAACAGAAATGTAATTACACAAGAAATAACACCAAGAACCAACAAAAAGGATTTTATCAAATTAAACATCTCTGTACAACAAAGGAAACAATCAAAAGTGAAGAAAAAACTTACAGAATAGGGAACAAATTTACCAACTACATTTCAGACAAAGTACTAAGATTTAAAATATAAATAGAATTCAAAATAAATTAGACTCCTCAGAATAAAATACTCATTCAAAAAGGGAATCAGATAAATTTATACTACTTAGAAGCATGAAGGACCAATGAATGCATGAAAAAATTGTTCACTATTGGTGGTCATTAGAGCAATATAAATAGAAATAACACTAAGATTTCATCTTATTCCAGAAATAATGGCTATTACCAAGAAATTATATAATAACAAATGCTTAAAAGGGGGTGTAGAAAAAGGAACTCTTTAATTGTTGGTGAATTTAAACTAGTATAACCACCATGGAAATCAGTAGGAAGATTTCTCAAAAACTTGAACTAGAAATTTCATATGATCTAGCTATTCCCTTTTATATATCTTCCTGAAAGAGTTCAAGATATCACATTACAAAGACACATGCATATCCATGTCTATAGCAGTGCAATTCATAGTAGCTGAATTGTGAAAGTGGTCTACATGTCTGTTAACAGATGAATGGACAAAGAATGTGGCATTTGTGCACAGTGGAATTCTACTCGGCCATAAAGAAAAGTAAACTAAGATCATGTGTGAGAGTAGATGCACCATCCCAGTTTTCAGTGAAGTAAGTTGGTCACACAAGCTTAAAATCATATGGTTTATCTAAGACAAGGAATCCAAAATGTAGGTAAATCAAAAGCAAAATAAAAGGTGGACAGTAGGGAACAGGCAGATAGATACTTGGCAAATAGGAAGAGTGCAGAGAAGAGGGGAATAAAGGGAAAGGGTGTAAAAAGAAATAAGATGTGTCATGAACATGTACCAAATATCCGCATGACTGTATTCATGCTGTACCACATACATTAGTACCTACTAATAAAAAAATGGAACAATGGACATGTTCAGGCTTGTCCAATTTCTGTTTTGGACATGATCTCTCCCTTCCTTGTGTAAAGGAATGAAATTGGATTGGACATCTTGGTGCCACCATCTGCATGTTCTGTCCTTTCATCTTGGCTGAGGACAGGTTGGGGCAGAAGCTGCTTATGCACTAGCTTTGAGGAAGTGTGGAGAAGCCACTTAAGTCTAGAGAAGAAATAAATTCTAACTTTCAAAGTTTCATTTGGCGGTGCAGTTGCAGATACCGAGGTTATTTATATCTTTTCTGTCACTGTGGGGAAGGTGCTCCCGGAGGGAGGAGTCCAGCGGACTGATCTGTACTGCACGTCTCTTCCAGCTCTGCATTCGGAGACATTACTAGGGTAGGTAAAACTGGCCAAGGAGGGAAGAGCTGCACCGTGCAAGCTGACCAATGCTGAAACAAGAGTCCTCTTCTATGGAGACTGTGTGCCGAGCCTTTACCAGTGCACTCTGCTGTTCACAAATATGTTTGAAGAGCTTGGTCTGTCATAGAGATTGAAACAGGGACAGAGGCTGTTACATTTCACTAACACTGTGGTCACATGCGGAACGTTCACCAGTGAATAGATTAGAATGGGAATGAAATTGTTCTTCTTGTGTTTGCACCTTGCAGTGACTCTCATGAGACCATCGTCAACAACCAAGCATTTCACTTTGGAGGGACAGAAATGATATTTTTGGTGGCTAACCCTATGGGGAGACAGACAAGATGAAAAACTTTTATGTGCTTTATCCTGAAGGCTAATAAATTGGATTATGTCTGTTAGACCTGAAAGCCCTCCTCAGAAAAGTAAAATCTAATGAAAAAAACAAAAACAAAAAACCCTCCAGATCTGTCTCATTATCACCCTTTGGAAGAAGGATTATGCTTGTCAGAGAAATAAAGATGCAAAAAATAAGCAGAAAATAAAGAAAACATTCTCAATATAGTGGGAATCACTTTAAAAGTTGATAGGTAATTCCTTTTCTATTTACATTGAAACTAATACATTAAAACAAAGTTTGTTTTTTCACCTTGGACAGATTCCGTTCGTTCTCTACCCTTTTGTATAAACCTTTTGCCCCCCGACCCCATTCTGGAGCGGGAGATGATGACAGAGAATCTACAGGAAAAGAATTCAACAACACTCCTTCTGTTAAGCTATGGGGAAGAAAACAGATTTCACTGCCAAGGGAGATGTGAATTGGTGGGACCTGGAAGAGAAAAAATTGGCAATACTCTTTGAAGTTGTGGCTGTGTTTGGTTTCTGACCCAGTATTTCTACTTTCTAGAAGAGCACCATGGATACATTTGTACATAGTATGCTCAGTAATAAATATAGTTTAAATTTATTCTTCACAAGAGCAAATTGTTATAATCAATTCAAAATCCATCAATAGGAAGGGATTAAGGATTTATTCTTATAATGTCATGCTATGTAGCTATAAAAATATTCCAGGAACTGTTTGGTAAAAATGCAAAAATAAATTTTAAAAATCCCACATGAGTCAAAATGGTATGCTTATAATACAGCTGTTGTATAAAATAAGAGATTTTCTATGCTTAGTATGCATTATTCTGGAAAGATTCAAAGAATTGGAGATTTTAATGTGGAAAAGAAAGAGGTTTGGGTTAGAAAATGGACAAAGTTGGAAGAAAGGAACATTTTATTTTTTTTACATTTCATATTTGAACTTGGGTAGTTGCTTTTTCTTGAGCTATTTAAAAATGTCTAAAATCTAAATACATAGCTTGCAATTCTTGGAGAGAAAGAAATTCTCCCTCTGTTAGCTAACACAGGACTCAGCGAGATGGGAACAATGTGAGGGGCAAGCTGACATCCTCACTCCAGGGGCTTTCAGTGACGGGATCACGGCTGGGCAGAGCAGATTTACTCGAGGTAACGCCGAGGAAAGAGCCCTCTGACCTGGGTTGTTTGTCTCCTTCCGCTCTGGGTCTTGGCCTCAACTACAGCATTATTTCCCCAGAGGCTTCCGCACTGTGAAGCCCTTGGTTAGAGAATCCGTCCGAGGGACTCTCAGTGAGCTCCTTAGGCGCTGCTGCCACCTGATGGCCACGTGTTTAGTTTGAAATTATCTCAAAGTCACCAGTTAGCTTACCCATGGGCATCTGCTTAATTTAATTTATACAAGTGAGCAGTTTGTATTCAGATAATTGTTTGTGGATTATTTCACTTACTTGTTTACAGGCTAGACTTGAACACGTGGTCTTAAGTGACCTTCCCAGCTCAGCCCCTAAGTTGCTGGCCCTACAGCATGTCTTACCATGCCCAGTTTATTTAATTCTTAAAGTTAAACTGTGGATAAGGTTCTGTCATTTGGAATGAAAAGTTAAATGGCTTGTCCAAGGTTTAAAGGACACGGTCTCAAATTAGTTGTTGAATGAATTTTGGGGAAATTATAAAATAAACATGTTCTCCTTAATTGAGAGACTACCTACTATCCAAAGAACTCACCTTCAGCACCTGGGGAGAACCCCTCCCAGCTAAACAGGGGCCCATGACAGGACTTTGGATAGGAGTTGGAGGGTGCTTTTTACTGGAGCAGGGTTCAAATAGGTTCAGATAGGCCTCCGACTTCAGATCTGGACTCTTCTCCTGAACCATACATAACACTCTTCTCCAATACTCAAACTTTCTTTTCTCTGTCCTTCTGTTAGCCAAGGCACAATATTTACTATGTGCTGATTTTCTTTCCGATGGTGTCATAGACTTACAGGTTCACCTAAGCCCCAGAGGCCAAGAAATTCACACAAAAAGGTGCTTAAAGATGTTCTAGATCTTCTTTCTAAGATGTTCACTTACAACACATCTACTCTAAATCCCCTTACCTATGTTGTATAAAATATAATAAACATTTTTAGATGCAAAACGGGGCTCATACAAAGGAAGACATCTCTAGGGGGTGGAAACAAAGAAGGATATCATAACTCCCAAACTATCCTGGCAGCATATCTCCAGATCACTGAGCTTGAATCTCCTGGGAAATAACCTCACAGTGCATTCAGAACAGAAATTTGGAAGTTGGGCCTATGTACACTTGACAGCTATGAATTGCTATATTCTCAGAGAACAATCAACTTTTAAAAGCTGTTCACCAACAAGGAGAAATAGTAAAGAAATTTATAGGCTTGGTGAAGGCTGTGTGATGAAAGTAATGGTTTGGGATGCTACAAACTAGCAAGGAAATTTATATAGTTCCAAACTGACTGCAGTACATACATAACACACTTTATATTGTTAGACAAACAGTATCTGGGGAAATGGCTGGTTGTCAGTGACTGCACTGCTTCTAAGGCTGGTCATTCAACCTCAGTTCAAAATCCAAATTGGTGAGTATGTGAATCATGGTTAGTAAAAGACAAGATTAGTAAAAAGACATATTACTTTGGCTCCTCAAATACTGGATATAGATTTCTGCGCATGCACAGACACAAACATAAATATTGAATAGAAAAAAACAATACAGTGTGATTTTAAGATTCCCCAAAGACTTTTTTACTGAATATGGCAAACATTTTTTTTGTGGAAGAGAAAGGGAAAAGAAATTCTCATTTATTCTTTTAGTGACTAACTGGAATTTGTATTATGTATGTCATAAATGAAGATGAAAATGGAAAATGTTCATAAAACAAACTAACGTCTCCACTGAAAATGAAAATCATAATGCTAAATCTCAGAAGTAATTTAAATTTGAAATTAAGGGCCTTTTACCTGGTCTTTGGCTTTCCTGGACATATTTCCTCTCTATATAAAATGAAAATTTTACTCCAGACTGGGTGAAGGAGAAACACTTTTTCTTCTCCTTAATGTTTCTGGTGAAGTCTTAAAAAGAAAGATATTCTCACTTCCGAGAATTCTGCTGGCTTTCTTGATGCAGGTAATTTGGAAATTTTCACATAAAAATCAGTAAGCATAGGTCTAGCATATTAACAGGGACTAATCTTTCTGGTATATTGTTAAGTGAAAAACAGACAGGCGATCACTGTGTAAATGCCCCATCTGTGTAAAAACTATATGCCACAAAAATGCATTTATTTATATATGAATACACTATGCAATACATATCAAAAATCTTATAGTGATATTTGGGGGAATTCAAGTGAATTTTGAGATTTGAGGATGGAGCAAACATCATTTGGAACCTCTTGTCTGACATTTCCTTTTCAGGAGCCTCATTAATGAAAAATACACAGATTTTCTGAGTAACCAATAGAGACCATCTTCAGTTACCCTTTGTGCATTATTTTTCATATTAGATAATATAGTACCCAGCATGGATCACATGCTGTGCTGCTAGACTTTGTTTATGTCCTGGATCCACAATGCTTTTAGCTTTATGAGTTTGGGAAACCCTATCTACACCACTGTTTCTTCTTCCATTTATAGCCAAAATAATAAAACTGTTTGGAGAATTAAATATGTTATACATGTAAAATACACTACACAGTATCTGGCATATGGGAAAGACTTAGTGTTAACTCATTACAAGATGTTAATCTGAGTATTATTTTTCAATTCCTACATTTCAATTCTCAAAAATAGTCACTAATTAAAAGGGAAGAATGTTTTAATATACTATAGGATAGTACTGTCTGACAGTGGTTAAAAATTAATGTTAAAACTTTTGTTAAGCGTATTTTGAAGATAATTACAAAATTATGCTGGAAAATGAGATGAGCAGTGGTCTGATGGAAGTGTTTGGCCTCTGGACTGTATGTCATCTAATTGTTATTCACAATTTACCAAATATTTTTGTATGAGTGTTAGCAAGTGCATCTTGTGAACAAAGAAATAAAATATGTAGTTTCTTTATGACATCAAGTGGGTACTTCATTTGAAATTACAAGCAAATGAAATTGTGATCGGGGAGTACAAGGTGAAAGGAACTTTAGCTTTCAGAAAATTCTACTGTATTGTTTTATAATAAAAATATGACACTTATCAAATGAGTGGAGACACCAGAATTCATTGATGACCATAATTTCTTCTCAGAAGAGTGATTTGAATTAAAATTACAAGAGAAATTGAAAATGTGGAATGTATCATCTGAGCCCAGGAGCTGTGTGATTGTAGCTGCAGGCTCACTGTCCCCGTGCTAGAGAACATACCTTGACTTTCTTTGACCATTCATCAGAAGTGGACATTTAAAGATTAGCTTTAAGTCTAGAATTTTGTTATTACTCCATTTGGCCTAGATGAAATTTGATAAGGTTCTGTGCTCATGTGAATGATATTTACTTTGTCCTAGTTTAGATATCTTCAAGTACTTTTTATCATTACTTTAAGTACCTAGGTAGATATTTTAATAATTTAAATATTACTCTAGTGTCTATTCTCATTTTTTATTGCTGCATAAGAAATTTTCAAAGGTTTACTGGCTGAAAAGAACACATCTTCATGAGCTCACAGTTTCCATGCTGCAGGGATCCAGGCGTGGGTCATTAACAAAAGCTGCTCAGGGTTTCACCAGATTAACACCGAGATGTCTGTTGGAGCTGCGATGTCATTTGAGTCTCACAGAGACTGTCCCTGAAGACTATTACTCAGTTCCTTATGGCTTCAGGACTAAAGCCCTCAGCTCCTAAGAACTCTCCATTCTCTGTCATGACGAGCTCCACAAGGTAGCTGTTTATTTCTTTCAGGCCGCAAAAGAGCATCTGCTTCTGCCTGGCATCTCTCTCTCTCTCCCATCTGTTGCAACAGATAGCACTGAAATTATAATTCACATACCTATATTTTGCCAGAGGACTGTCCCCCTTCTATTCAGAGATTCCACCCAACTCTCCAAGGGGAAGGATGAAAGAGAGCTTTGTAGCAGGGGTGGGACTCATGGGGGCTGTTTTAGAATCTTACCTGCTGTCTAGGGTTTATTCCCAGGGCTGGAGGCAAAGGAAGGGGGCCTATTTGGCTTGATTTGTATACACCATCAAAGTGAGATATCAGTCTAAATCCCATTGTACCCAGCTGTTCCTGCTCTCAAGAAAGTCAGGACATGAAACTTGGATTTGAGTCAAAATCATTATGTTACACAACATGCACTGATAAAAAAAAAAAAATCAGAATGGAAGCATGCTATAAATCTTCCCATGGAATAAGGCAATACTGACAGATCCTAGGATTATGCTGATGCTGGAGGGAAAATAATTAGTTGTCTATATAATTCCTTTACTCAACTTTCAAATTAACCTAGACCCAGTTCTCTACATACCTTATTTCCTCCAATCTTCTGTATTGGCAAATTACAGCTCAGTTAATATTAACAATGAACAAATGCTGAAATCTCAAAAACTTAATAAACGCCGAGGTACTGCTCATTATATTAATGAGTGGGTTTCAGAGTTAGGGTTTCAAATGTAGTGCTATTTAAGATTCAAATACATTCTCCAAATCTACACTGCTTCTGAAACTAGGGGCTCTGAAAATTCTCACCTTATTTTCCCACAAACATGTACCAAGGATGCCACACGTGTCAGAGAATACAGTGCTGCACACAAGAGGTGCGGCCTCTGCTTTCCAGAATAATCATCAGTGCTCTTCACAGTCCCATCAGGAAGATTAGACCCACCCTTGCATAGTGAATATAGTAAGCGTGCTTAGGTTAGTCATAAGACACAGTGAGTATATGTAAATTTTTTCTATTCATAGAATAACATAACATTCTTAGGTAGCACTCTAGCAATTACAATATAAAAATATAGGAAATTGTATTGTTTTGAGAAAATAACATTTTATGAAAAACTAGCATTAATCTCCACATAATTAAAAAATTTGGATTAGAAGCTTGGATTGTTATTGTGTAGTGTCAGTCTTGGGTTGAAGGATTGTTTCTCAGTTTGTAGAAGAACGCATTCTCAGCATGACAAGTGAGGGGTCTGCACAAATGAAAACAGGGGAAGGGGGCGAGCAGGAGAAGGCAGAGGAAGAGGCTGAGGTCGAGTTATTTTCAAAGAATTGATACAGAACTTTAAAAACTGAAAAATATAGAAAATAATATCTGTTAACCAGTAAATTTTACTTTTTTATTTACTACCTAAAGGGAGAGGATCAAATAGAGCACAGTATTTTTAGTGAATTCCCCAATCCTGACAGTCATATTTTGGACCAACTATTTAGCATCTTTGTTTTGCTTTTGTGACTTCTGTATAAAAAGCAAGAACTTCTGAATTATCCCATTGCAATATATAAAAATATTTTTCTTCTCTAAACTACATAGCAAGAACTGTTGTCACCTTGTGGTAGCAATGCAATTTGCAGTATGTTCTTCACTAAATTATAGTGTTTACAGCACACTGAGCTACATAAAATTGACATCAATTTAATATGTAAATGGCATTAAAATGAAACACAGTGACAATGGTAAATGTGTGAAAACATCAGTGTCCATAACAAATCATTACACAATGACAGGAACTGGAAAATTGTAATACTGGAATTGTAAAATTGTAATTAAGAGCAATCTGATAGACTTTTTGCTATTTCTATTAAAATAAAAGCACTATAACATAAAAAACACTTTAGGGGCAGGGGATTTAGCTCAGTGGTTCCAGCGCCTGCCTTGCAAGTCAAGGACCTGGGTTACGTCCCTGGTAACCTTATTCAACAAAGCCAGAGTGGAGACTAATGCCCAGCAGCAATCAGTACCACATACCAGAGTGCCAAGTGTGGTGGCTCAGGTTGTAATGCCAGCACTTGGGAGGCAGAGGCAGGAGGATTGCTGTGAGTTGGAGGCTGAGCTCAGGGCCAGCCTGAATTACAAAAATGAGAACTTGTCTAAAAAAACCAAAACAAGCAGGCAAACAAAGCATTTTGTATGACAAGTTCATTTTTAAAATTTATTTGGAAAAATAAATTGCTTTAATTTACTACTAAATAAAATCTAAATGTTTGATCATATTGTAATTATTTCATTCATGTATTTGCACATTGCATGAATTTTGCTTTTTTTGGAAAGTCTATTTAAAATCCTTAGTTAAGATGAATATTTTTCAAGAATTAGATAATGGGAATCTGCGCCGGGTTTGGACTTTACTTGTCTCCAGGCCCACGCCGGAGGAGCACCCAGGGACTGAGGTCAGCAGCAGGCGGCTCGGGAAACGGCGACTGTGCCACTGAATCTGCACCGGGTTTGGAGCTTACTGGCCTCCAGGCCCATGCCGGAGGAGTGCCCAGGGACTGAGCTTAGCAGCGGGCAGCTCGGGAAGCGGTGACTGCAGCACCAAGTCTGCGTCACTGAATCTGTGCCGGGTTTGGTGTTTACTTGTCTCCAGGCCCACGCTGGAAGAGCGCCCAGGGACTGAGGTTAGCAGCGGGCGGCTCGGGAAACGGCGACTGTGCCACTGAATCTGCACCGGGTTTGGAGTTTACTTGTCTCCAGGCCCACGCCGGAAGAGCACCCAGGGACTGAGTTTAGCAGCGGGCGGCTCCGGAAACGGTGACCGCAGCACCGAGTCTGCGTCACTGAATCTGCGCCAGGTTTGGAGTTTGCTTGTCTCCAGG
>PVIR01032300.1:0-18763 GCA_004026965.1 Petromus typicus
ACCTCTAAACAATACAAAAGACCACAGGGTTAGGGGTGGATGTTGACAGAGAACATAGAGAGGCAAGGAAAAAACAAAACTCTATTTTCAGATGACATCATTGGCTGCTACAAAATCCCAAATATTTTTTGACCATTTAGAATCATGCTGGTCATTGGTTTCTCATAAATTGCTTTTATTAGGTTGAGATAAAGTCCATCTATTCCAATTTTCTGTAAGGTTTTGATCATGAATAGTGCTGGATTTTGTCAAATGCTTTTCTGCATTTGGTTTTTGTCTCTGAGCCTGTTAATATGGTGTATTACGTTTGCTGATTTACATATGTTGACCCATCCTTGTATCCCAGGGATGAACCCAACTTGGTCAGGGTATATGCAAGACAAGGATGGCCACACTCACCACTCCTGTTCAATACAGTGCTGGAAACATTAGCCACAGCAATTAGACAAGAGAAAGAAATAAAAGGAATAAAGATACGAAATGAAGAAATTAAACTGTCATTATTTGCCGATGACATGACTCTCTATATAGAAGACCCCAAAAACTCAACCAAAAGATTATTAGACTTAATTGGCAAATTTAGTAACATAGCCAGATACACAAGGTTAATGCTCAAAAGTCAATAGCTTTTTATTTACAAATAACTCACTGAGAGAGAAACTGAAGAGTCACCTCTTTCACAATAGTACTCAAAAAAATGATAGGAATTAATCTAATAAAAGAGGTTATAGACTTCTACTCTGAAAACTACAGTACTTTGAAAAAGGAGATTAAAAAGGATATCAGAAAATGGAAAGACATCACTTGTTCCTGCATAAGAAAAACTAATATTGTCAAAATGACTATATTCCCAAAATTTTTGTATAGATTCAATGCAATCCCGATTGAAATCCCAACAGTATATTTCACAGATCTAGAGGAAATAATCCAAAAATTCATTTGGAACCACAAAAGACCTAGAAGAGTAAAAGCTATTCTAGGTAACAAGGACATGGGGGGGGGGTCGGCGGTAATCACGATCCCTAATTTGAAACTAAACTACAAAACCACTGAGATAAAAATGGCATGGTACTAGCAAAGTAACAGTCTGAGGACCAGTGGAATAGATTAAAAGATACAGAATCAACTTCAGATACACTATGCCACCTCATCTTTGACAAAGGAGTCAAATATTCTCAATGGAAGAAAGATAGCCTCTTTAATAAATGGTGCTGGAAAAACTGGGCTTTAACTTGCCAAAGACTGAAGCTAGATCCATCTCTTTCACTGTGTACTAAACTAAAATCAAAGTGGATTAGTGACCTCAATATTAAAACAGAAACACTAAACCTGCTGGAAAACAGGGTAGGCAGAACCCTTGGAGAACTAGCTTGGGGAAAGGTTTTATGAACAAGATCTCTATAGCATGAGAACTAGCAGAAGAAATCAACAAATGGGATTTCATCCTATTAAGATTGAGTCACTCATACTCAAATGGGTGTACTCTCAGGACATCCTCATAAGTGAAATAAATAGGTCAAAAATGTGTAAATATCGTATCTTTTCTCTGGTATGAGAAAATGAAGATGTAAATGAGTTCTAGTATATATAGTAGATATTGTGAGATAGAAAATATTTTAAAGAAAATAGGGTGTGGGGTAAATAACGATGGGAAAGGAATGTGATAGTAATAAAAAACAGAAACAAAAGTTTATGTGTGTAAGGGGTGGGAATTATGAGGTGGATAGGAGAATGGGAAAAAAATGAGTTTCAAGTCGTATCATATTCTGGTACAAACTCTCAATGTTGAATGTGATGATCTGTATATATAATGTACCAATAAAGATTTGAAAAAAAAAAAAAAGCAAAGGCTTGAAGGAGCCCATATGAGGTCATGTGGAAGGTGCCATCACAGGATAAGCCTGGCTTCATTCTTCCTATTCTTTTTGTGGTATTACGGATTCAACCCAGGCACTTCCAATGAGCTACATTTCCAGGCTCTACCTAGGCTTGAAGTTTTGATCCTCCTGCCTCAGCCTCTCAGAGTGCTGGGACTACTGGTATGACCATCATGCTGCCTCGTTTATATTTTCATCAGGATTGTATAAGAGTTCCAATTTCTACTGTCTTACCTTTTTTATTTTACTACCTGTTTTTTTTTTAATTATAGCTTCCAAGTGTTTATGAAGTGGTACTTATCTGTATCTTTGCTTTGCATTTACCTAAAATGAATAGTGTTTATCTTTCCGTGTGCCAGTTGGCATTCTAATACTTTAGTTAAATGTCTGCTCAAATATTGTGTCTTTTTTTTGTTTCCAGGAAGGGCCTCACTTTGTAGTTCAGGCTGGTTCTAAACTCAGTGTGTAGCTCAGACGAGCCTTGAGTTCAGCAATCCTCCTGTCTCTGTCTCCCGAGTGCTGGGATTACAGGCATTAGCCACCACACCTGGCACTGTGTGTGTGGTATGGTGGGCGTGTCTCCACACCCAGTAATGCTGTATGTGGTTACCAGGGATCTAATCCAGGCCCTTGTACTTGCAAGACAAGCACTGTAACCACTCAGCTACATCCTCGGCCCTATTGTGCCTATTTTGTTAAATTGTTTCTCTTCTTATCATTGTAAGAGTTCTTTTTATATTATGCATTAAAATCCTCCCTTCACAAATATATCATTAGCAAAAAAAAAAAAAAGGCTTTTGAACAGCAAAAACCCAAAAGCAGAACAAAAAGACAACCAACAAATTGGGAATAAATTTTTACCAGCAGTTTCTCAGACAAAGGGCTATTATCTAGAATATATAAAGAGCTTAAAAAATCAGTCTCCCCAAATTTAAAGACTCAGTTAAAAATGGGCATCTCAAATGAATACTTTTCAGAGGAAGAAGTAAAAGCAGCTAAGAAGCATATGAAGAAATGTTCAACATCACTAGCCATAAGAGAGATGCAGATGAAAACAACACTGAGATTCTATCTCACTCCACAAAGAATGTCTGCTGTCTCAAAATTAACCAGCAATAAATGCTGGCGAGGCTGCAAGGAGTAAGGAACCCTTCTTCACTGTTGATGGGAATTTAGACTGGTGCAACCACTATGGAGATCAATGTGGAGATTCCTCAAAAAACTTGGACTAGAGATCCCATTTGACCCTGCTACTCCTCTGCTAGGCATATACACAAAGGATTTAAAGGATTCATATGACAGAGACATTTGTGCACCCATGTTTATAGCAGCTCAGTTTGTGATTAATAATAAACAGAAAAACCCCAATAATTATTGAGTTCAGAAAACTGTAGGATACAAGAATAACCTACCAAAAGCCACTGCACTTCTAAACACTTGTAATGAAGATGAAGAAACCTAAATTGAAAACTGTTTTCTCTCCAAATGAAACGGATACAAATAAATCAAATGAAATGGTAAAGAATATGTGTCCGGCAAATTACAAGGGTAAAGAAATAGAAGATTTAAATAAATTAAGATAAAACATGTTCATAGATTGATTAAGCATTAAAAACTATCAATTCTCCCCAAATAGATCTATAATTACAATACACTTTTAACCAAAATCCCAGAAATTTTTTCTGACCTAGTTTAATTTTATTCTCCAGTTTATATAGAAAAATTCCAGATCAAGATAGCTTCATGTTTAAATTCTTGCAAACCTTTAAGATTCAAAATAATGTCAGTCTTCTATAAAATCTTTATGACAACATCTCATTTTATTGTCCATGTAGCATAATCTAAATATCAAAGCCTAACAAGAAAATCAGAATAAAAATTACTTCTTGAATACTGGTGTACATATTCTAAACAAAATATTCATGGATTAAATATTGTGATAACATTGATAACACAGGCTGGAATTATTTCACATGCTCTTCAATTATTGGTTTTATTGATCTGAATTGAGTACAACTTTATTAATGGCATTTATGACATTAAAAACTTAGAAGTATAAAAATGTGAAATTAAATATAATTTTTAGTTCTGTGCATTTTTATCTCTGTGTTACTCTAAGTATTTAGAAGTTCCTTAACAGCTTAATTGCATGCTTTGCTATTCTTAAAAATTCTTTATTATGGGAATAATTTTTCAATATAGTTTTCACTGAATGTTCATTAAAAATATAATTTATCTATGACTACTTTCTCAATTTCTAACAGAACTGAGTCATAGTTTTTATTTTAATATACTCCTCTTTTATTTGCTTTATTCAATTTTTATTATCTTATAGTGTTTATATTGGCCATTACATAGGGTAATGGATTAGTTCCAAGTTTTAAGCAGTATACCTTTCTATAAGGAAGCTTTTGCAGACAGATGTTTTTCTTGCCTTTTAAAAGTAAAGAGATTAATTATAGTGGTTCCAAGGTTGAGCTATTTAACTGCAAATTCAATTTTTTTATTAAGCTTTAGTGTGTATTTGAATTTTTCTTGGTAAATATGGTTTTATCACTTTATGATTTTTCTTATAATTTGCATTATTTATTTTAAAGGTAGAGCAGAAATGTTTAATGTATCAAGTTTTAATAAAGGTGAACATGAATTAAAATTGAACACTGGATATATGTTTAAGGCATTATTATTAATTTTGTTGACCTGGAATTTTCTTTGTGAAAAGATTTTTAATTATAGACTCATCACATTTTTTAAAGATACTACAAGTTTCTTCAAGTTTGTCTAATTCTTGTAATATAAATGTTCAGTTGTATTTCTCAAGAAATCTGTCAATTTTTGCTGTTCCCAAATTTAATATATACTGCTCTATGGCATTTTTTATTTTTAATAACACCTGTGGGATTTTATTAATATCCTCAATTTAATTCCTCGCATTCTATCTTGCCTCTTCTTTTTCTTAATTAGTACAACTAGGGCCAGGGATATAGCTCAGTGGTTCCGGCGCCTGTCTTGCAAGCGCAAGGACGTGGGTTCGATCCTCGTTAACCACATAACAATCCTGGGTGTGGAGACTCACCCCAGCAGCAACCAGTATCACATACCACAGTGCCGGGCATGGTGGCTCATGCCTGTAATCCCAGCACTCGGGAGGCAGAGACAGGAGGATTGCTGTGATGTGAATTTGAGGCTGAGTTCAGGGCCAGCCTGAATCACAAAGAGAGACTCTGTCTCAAAAAAAAAAAAAAAAAAAACCTTAATTAGTACAACTAGTGATTTATTGTATAAAGCTATTAATTTTGGTTTTGTTGAGCTCCCCTGTACTCCCTATATATTTTCTTTCTTTTTACAGTCTTTGACTTGTTCCTCGATAATGTCAAGTCAAGGACAAAATGTTGATGAGCTTTTTCTTCTTTTTTAATATGTACTTTGAGGCTAGAAGTGTTCCTCAGAATATAGCTTTATCTCATAGGTTCTTAAACGTTCCCTTTCATTCAGTTCACTTTACAAATTCTCACTGTGATGGCCTCTTTAAATCAATACTGTACTTTACTCAAAACTATTTCCCAAAACTTCAGAATTCAACAGGTATCTTCTTGTTATTGATTTTTTTACTTAATCTCATTATGGTCGATGACAACACAGTTCTTTAAATCACCTGAAGCTTGGTGAGCTTGTCTGCTGGCGCAGAAAGTTTCAATTTTGGTAAAAGCTCCTGTGTGCTTGAATCTGTGACTGAACTTACAGTTCAGGCCATGGTAAAGTAACATGCAGCAAAATTGGCCTTCTTCCTGCCAAAACAACTATAAAGGCTAGACAAAATATATAAATGGACTCTTCAGAGGTGCTGGAAAAAAAAAAAACAAAAAAACAATGTAGGCAAGTTTTGAGGAACTGCAATTCCCAAGACAAGGGAATGATGATATCAGGTCTACATTCCACGTAGGATCCTGCCTGAAGCTGTGTGGAATTCAGGATGCAGAAGTGATTCCTAGCAAACACCAGCATTCCTGACTGGCTGAAATAAGGAATCTGAAGCAACTGGGACTCTGAGGGAGAAAATTTTGTAAAGTCAGGCACTACGTGGGCACGGGCCAAGAAACACGCCTCCTGTCTTCCTTAAGTTTCCTACACAGGACAAGACTCCAGGAGACCCAACAGAGAGCAGCAGCTGGAAAGCTAATGACCTATGCAGAGACAGTATCAGCTGTACAGTGCTAAGAAAAAAAGAGTCCAGGGTACGGTGGGGTTTGCAAACACCCATGTTTTCAACTGAGAACCCAAAAGGAGGAAGGGCAAGACCAAATCACATCAACTTTAATGAAATCGTAAGCCAAACCGTGACAGGATTAAAGTAATCTACTTGCTTTTAAACATCTTGCCAGACAAAAAAAATCAACAACTCTTTTAACAAGAGGCCTCATCATTTTTAATACAGAATGTTAAGCATTCAATTGAAAATTGCTAAAGAAAAAAGATCAAATAGCTGACTGAAAACCCACAAAAAATTTATTTATAGTATACCCATGTGTAATTCAGATATTTTATTTTTCAGGCAGAAATACTTAAAAATAAATATATTCAATAAAATATAGAAAGCTATAGATTTCCAGCAGATACAACAAGCTGTTTTTTAATGATCAAATAGAAATTATACAAATTATAAGCAACTGAAACTGTGAATTTAATAGATAAGATGATAGCAGATTAGACACTCAGGACAGAGGATCAGAGAACCAGAACACTTACAAATAACAGTATCAGATTGAAGCCTAGATAAAGAAACACTAGGAAAGACTGCTATCTATTGAACAAGTCTATTGTATCAAGCTCAGTAACCAAGATATTCCTCATCCGTACTGACTCCTATCTCACAGTTAGTTATTAATTACAGTTTCCCAGACTGAGCACGATTTGTCAATTTTCCTTTCAATTCCATAAATTTCTACTTTGTGGGTTTTTAATTCATATTTAAACCTATAAATTTCCATGGATGTATGCAGATATACAAATTTGGAATTTTATCTTTCTTTTATATTTACCCTTTATAAATTCTTTCAGTTGAACTGAACCTTTAGTCATTAAAACATATCTTCCCTTAAAATGTTTCATGCTTACTCTATCTAATTTGTCTCATATGTAGAACAACACTAGCTTTGATTTAAATAGGATATGCACCAAATATATCTATTTTAGGCTTTTCTGTTCTCATTCTAAAGATGTAGCTCTTGTAAAAAATATAGTTGGCCTTTATTCCTAATGCAATATTATAATTTTCATTTTTATAACTATTTAGATAATTCATATTTAATGCAGAAATCAATATATTGGTATTTACTTCTATAATTTCTTATTAATCTAATCTGTTTTGTTTCCTTCTCTATCTTCTATTATTTTTATTTCATTTTCCTCTCTATAAGGCTATCATACTTCTTTTATTCAAATCTTTATTGGCATCAGTTTTTTTTTTTTAATCTTTATTGGTACATTACATATACGCATCATGATTGCACTCCATAATGGGGATTTGTACCAGTATAAGACACAACTTAATTCTCATTTTTTCCCATAGCCCTACCCACCCTACCGCCCCCCCATATACATAAAATTTGTTTCCTTACTTTTTTGTTACAATCTCATCATTGGCATTAGTTTTTTAAATTGTTCTGCAATACCCACACCATTCTTCCTGAGCTCCATTCATGGCTATGACTTTCACATTCTTTACTGAATTTTCCTGTATCTTTTGTCTTCCTGATTCATCTCAATATTTTCTATGTACTCAGAATCAATTTAAACCCCAACTTCTCAACTTAACATTTCTTAATGTGTGCAAGTAATGACATAATCAAGCTCTTACATCTTTCTGGATTCTTTTCTTCCAAACCACTGTGATCACTATAAATTGAATGACTGCTCTCTACACCAAGTACACCCTAATCATCTAGTCTGGCTTCAGAATGCCAAAGTCTCCCACAGTGATCAATGTCCATGACACTCACTTCAGAGTATACTGGTCTTCAGGCCAGGTTGATTCTCTGTTGTCATCTCTAGAGAAAAAAACTTCAATTTGGGGGGGAGATGGCATCTATCAGAGTAAGAAGAGAGGGTTCAGGCAACTAAGCATCTTAAAACACCACCTCTCCCTCTCCCTTCACCTTCAGGGATACTTGCACCATCAAATTTTCAACATTCTGAGGATTTTGTGGGGAAAAGAAATAAGTCGCATTTCAGTTTTGTCCCTTCTTTTTAATCTTAGAATTCAGCTAGCTCACTTAAATTCAGTCAGTTACCAGTGGTCTTTCTCCTGTCCACCTTTTCCAACTTTGTTCATATCATTTCTTCTTTTACATGAGTTCAATTTTGAAATCATTCTCTATACCATTTTAGCTGTGTTTATGAGAAAAGCAAAATTAATGTATGTGGTCATTCAGTCACCATTAACTTGAATTATTTTATTTTATAGCACACAATAAGAAATGTTAAAACTACAGCTATGGGCCAGGGATTTAGCTCAGTGGTTCCAGCGCCTGTCTTGCAAGCACAAGGACACGGATTAGATCCCAGTAACCACATACAATATTGGGCGTGGAGACTCACACCCAACAGCAACCAGTACCACATACCACAGTGCCAGGCGTGGTGGCTCATGCCTGTAATCCCAGCACTCGGGAGGCAGAGGCAGGAGGATTGCTGTGATGTCAGTTTGAGGCTGAGCTCAGGGCCAGCCAGAACAACAAAGCGAAACCCTGTCTCAAAACAAAACAAAACAAAAAAAGCATAAGATCCTGGATTTGATCCCCCAGTAATCCCATACAACAATGCCAGGTGTGGCCACCAGCAATCAGTACCACATACCACAGTGCCAGGTATGGTGGCTCACACCTGTAATCCTAGCACTCGTGAGACAGAGGCAAGAAGATTGCTGAGTTTGAGGCTGAGTTCAGGAGCAGCCTGAACTACAAAGCCAGACTCTGTCTCAAAAAACAAAAGAAAAAAATCTGTAGCTATACCATAATTCACTGAGTATAGCAGCACACCAGAATGCTCACTTTGGCAGCACAGATATGAACATACTACATCTCCAAAACTAAAGTCCAAAGTGATCCAAAACAGAATTTCTCAATATCTTAATAAAGTGAATCATAGATATAATCATGATCTATTATTTCATTTCAACCAACTGGGTTATTTGTGAATAATATGAAAGTATTGGTTTAAATAAATCCATGATGTGTGCTAACACTATGACTCTTGTAAGATTTTGTTTCCTTTTTTATTTTAGAACATATTTTATGGTCCCACATTTTTCCCAGTTTCCTCTAAGACAAAGAGCCTGCTATGGTTTGGATGTCTTCTGTACCCAAAGGTACATATCTTGGAAGTGCAGACTTCAGCATGCAGGGCTGAGACAGTGGAACTTCAGTAGGCAGAGCCTCCTTTAAATCACTAGGAGTATTGCCCCTGGAAGAGATTTAAAGGGGGTTCCTTTGGGACCCTAGTTAGTCCACAAAAGAATGAGCTGTTATAAAAGAGAACCTGATTCTTGAACTGCTCTCCGGCCTGCAGTCACACCATATAACTGTTCTCATACAGCCATGATGATACTATCCACTATACAAGGCCCTCATCAGAAGCCAAAAAGACAAGGCACCACCTTCAACTTTTAGCCGCCAAAACTTCAATTAATTCAATCTTTTTTATTTATAAGTCACCTAGCCTTTGGTATTTTGTTAAACCACTAGAAAACAAATAAAATATAAACATAAAAAGAGTAAAATAGGAACAAATAACATAAGAAAGTATATAATCATATATAACGTATTTATATAAAACAATGTATTATATTTGTAGATAAGTAAATATAATAAAATATAAATATACAGAACTGCCTATTGTCAGTTTGCTACTAGACACTCTATATGAAGAAACCAAAGCCATTATATTGGGTAAAAGTAAAGAAGATTGCTTGAAATAAGCCAGCACAATTTACTGAGACCAAAATGGAAAATGAAAACACAGTTGATTCATAATACAAAGATAGAAACATCTCTGTCATGTGCAGTAAAACACTTCTTTCTGAAACAAAAAGCTCCACAAGAACATGACACTAGAGTAAGTAGAAGACCGCTTCCGAAGTACCCTTTGCTCATGATACAGATTCACTTTTACTAATTATTGAGGCCACATCCCAGCCTCTACAGGATTTCTCTACATATAAAAAGGTTTTATGAAGGCAATTCTTACAAGGAAAATGTCCTAGGTAGGCATTCATAATTACATGCCTTCTAGTTGTGTTCCTTAATTATCCCAATGGTATAAAAATAAGTAAATATGTGAGCAAAGGTAAACAAATTATTTGTAGTACAAAGTAATAATCACATATAAATCAGCTTAAATTGTAACATACACTGCTTAAAGAATGGAATAGGCTTCCTTTTTTCCACTTTAAGCCAAGAAACTCTAAAAGGTCATATAAATAAACCAATAAAAGACATCACTCTTCTCCAAGTTTATTGGGGACAGATAGAAACCACAGTGATCTCTACTATCTATCACAAAGTGCTGAAATTAGTAATGTTCAGTTTTCAAGACGACTTAATGATTTTAGTAAGTTTTTTTCATGGTGCACAGGACCAAATCCAGGGCCCAATGCATGCCAGGCAAGTACTCTCACCACTGAGCTATACCCTTATTCTATGATTTTAGCTTAAGCAAATTGGCATCACAAAAAGATGCAATAAGATTAATATCTGATTCTATTAGGACCGGTTTTGAGCAGTAGTTTCTATACCACCTATTTACTACACAAAGGGATACTTCAGAGTCACTTGCCATTTCTGCGGGATGCCTTCTGCATGGCCATAGGGGGGCACAGCTGAGCAGGGACTGTGTCTGAAGAGGCAGAGCCTGTATGATGAGCCTTTACCTTGTCGGCCCAGCTGACACCTGCAGAGGCCAGACATGGAGCAACTACTGTGCCAGGTGAACTCCTAGGGAGGAAAACAAATATAGCTAATAAATTAAATAGGAAACTGAAATGTTAAATACATACAGAACATACTCAATTTTTAACTGTGTATATCTATACAGAGAATAATACTACCATAGCTATGTAACGTAACTAGGTTCATGAATTTTTATTGATAAAATCACCAATTTCATATTATACAATATACGGGACAAAAGGCAAATGAATAAGGATAATATAAAAGTTTACTTTGGTGACCTGGGATTGCTAACTGGTGCATAGTGTGATAGTGACTCCTTTCTTGGGGTTGATAGCTTTGCCTAGCATTCTGCTTAACATACCAACACATCCATGAGTATTTTTATGTGAAATATTATGCTCTATAATACTATATTATCTGCACAACATGGTTGACAGTAATACAAGATTCTACAAGCTTTTTTGAGTTCAGCTCACCCAAAATTTAAGCTTCTTCGAGCATTTGAAGTAACATTTATTCTATCTGTTGATGGACTTGGAATCACATGACGCCCTGGAGACATCTTCTTTACTTCCCATGCAAGTGATGTTGGTCTGTCAATTCAAGACATATAGCATACTAAATTAACTGAGAAAATGGAGAAACAAACTAATAATTTCTCTTGGTTGTTAATACATGAAAACATAATGAAGTCTCAATTTTTCCCTACAGCATTGCTTACCAGAAAGTTACCACACTACTGATGAGAAATAACAGACCACTATATGGTCCAGGTCTATAAAGGGAATCAGAGCAAAGGGAGTTTACTTATCTCAAAAGGTTGAAGGGTTACAGAGACTTGAGGGACACTTTAGATTTACAAGCTGCCACACATCCAGGTAAAATACATTAAAAAGCAACAGAATTAGCATAGGCTACTCTGATGCAACAAGGATCAAGATACAAAGAAAGAGTGAGGGTTCAGGAAAATCTGAAGTTTCTTTCCTCTATCTCATAACCACCTATGAAACAGGGAACATAATGATCTCATTCCTCTGCATTAGGAAAGCTAAAAATGCAAGTTAACTTCTGTTCCTCTATCATCACTGGCCCCACAGTCAGTCACCAGGCAGGATGAAGTACCTGAGATGCTTCCTGAAGCAATGTCTTCTCTATTCCCATGCCCTCAGTCAGATCCTGTCACCAACCTGGGTTTCTGCAGCTGACTCTACATAGTTTGGTGAGTGGGATTTTTCACTTTTCATTTAAAAAGAGATATTGTTAGAAGAAGAAAATTCACCCAAAATATTATTCAAAAGCCTAAAGCTTCTGCCAATTTATTGCCAAATAGCCTCCCAGAAATGTAAAATACAATACTCACACTGGATAAAGAGAATTCATTTCCTTTCAACCTGGCCAAAAGTTGCTATCTTCTTTTAAAAATTACTCTGGCAAAATGGTATTTCATTGTTTTCATTTTTAATTATACATGTTTATTATCATAACTTATCAGTAATTTGAATTTAGTCATCTGGGATTTGCATATTGTTATCTTTACCTCTTTTGCACTGGGATTTGTATCACTGTCTAATGAACTTAAAATATTTTACTAACATGCTATTATAATTTTAACTATAAGTCTACTGGCATTGGTGTTGCAATTATTTTGCTTTTAATTGCATCTATATGGAAAGGCTTGCTTTCCTCTTATTAAATTAAGTGAATCAGGGTCGAGGATTTAGATCAGTGGTTCTGGCACCTGCCTTTGCAAGTGCAAGGGCCCAGGTTTGATCCCAGTAACCACATATAATAATGCTGGACGTGCAGACTCAACGTCCACCAGCAATCAGAACTACATACAACAGTGCCAGGTGTGGTGGTTCATGCCTGTAACACTAGCACTTGGGAGGCAGAGGCAGGAGGATTGCTCTGAGTTTGAGGCTAAGCTCAGGGCCACCCTGAACTACAAAGCAAGACCCTGACTCAAAAAAAAAAAAAAAAAATCAAGTGAATCAATATATTTATTTGTAGTTTCTACCTTTGTTTTATAAAATCCTCACCCATAATGCAAATATATAAACATTTATCAACATTTACTTCCTTAAATATGAACAATTTCTAGTCCCGCTAAAATAAATGTTGTGCATGACTTAAAGAAAGTAAGACAAATAATGACATCTACAGGGAATTTAAGGTTGCACTTTGTATCTCGGCATTGCCTCATGAGGCAAAGATAAGAAATGCTAATTGGTTCAGGTAAAAAGAGCTGTCTCAGATACATTTTTCAACCATGGTATCAGGACAGGGAAAGCCATCGCACTCTTAAGTTTGAACCTGGATTCTGGATGTTCTCAATCTGCAATATAGCCACTACTAGCTCACTGGAATTTGAAAGCAGCTTTTAAAAATTCGTTTTTACAAATGCCTTTGATAGTTATATTATGTATCTTTCATAAGTCCAAAATCCCCCAGAAACTTAAATTAAAACTGAAAAGAAAAAAAGACTTATTGTAAGGATATAAACTATGTCAGATCAGGGACTTCCAAAGGGAAGAACAAACTACAATAAGGGCTCATGAGGATGAAATCTGGAATAGACAGACTGTAATTCAATACACTTGGGTTCTTTATAACACATGATTTCTCTCATCTCTGCTTCTCTTTGTAAATCTATTCCATTTTCTTTCAACCTACTTTTCTCTGCTTATCTTCACAGGGGCAACACAGCTACTACTCAGACAAATCAGTACCCTAATCTCTTAGTTTAGTTCAGCCCAGTGAAAGAATGTACCCTTGGATCCAATTGCCAATGGGTAAGGGTAAAACTGCTTGGTAGAAACAAAAATATTTTGCACTGAGCCATCCAGAGACATGGATAAAGCAAGCAATAAAAAGCACAAAATGTTTCATCAAGAAAAACAAAAATATTTAAAAGACCAATATATATTTTCTCTGATTTTGTTTTTTTTGAAGACCCAGCTCTCCTAGACTTGTCTCTAGGAGGCCCTTTCCTTCTTGGTTCCCTCCCAGGACTAACCTATTTAGATAAAACATAAGATGCCTTTTTATTGCATGTTTCCACCTACTGAAATTGAAGCAGAGTTAAATCCAAAATAGAGGCAAATCCATCTATTTTCTCAGGGTAAAAAGGCCTCCCATTGATGACAGCACCTTAATAATTTAGTCAGCATCTAAAGGCCCGTTTCTTTATACTATGACACTGATGATTAAGTTCATTTCTTTAATTTTTATTTGTGTATATTTGTAGCACATAATAATTACTTTCATTGTAGGAAGTTTGTACACATACGTAACAAATTCTGTGGTCAGATGATGTACAATACCTAGATATTATGTGTAGACACCAAATGAATCTTATTCTATGGGAGTTCTCATCTCCCGTTACTCTCCTAATCAAAACTCATCAATTTTCTTACCACAGAGGAAGATACCCTATACCTATGCCTATTTTACTTTTATTTCACCATTGTTCTGGCCTTACATACCATTCTAATTTACTCCCTTCCCTTCCTATGAAGACTCAAACACTGTAAAATCTATCATGTTCAGTTATGCATGCTCTGCAAAATCTTCTCTGATCTATCTTCAAAAATAGCAATGTCCTTTTCTGAACACCAATAACAATCTTATGTACTCTAAGTTCTATTTTACCATACCCTAGACTACAAATTCCATAAGAGTAGTAAATGTATTAAATTCAATAGTTAAATTTTTGTCCTAAATAATGTACCTTGCACTAGTAGGTACCTGATAAAATATCTATTACTGAACCAAGTGAGAAATATAGCACCAAACTTTTAGGTTTTTACACGTTTTAGGTCAGTCTGAAGTTAAATTCCCTGTCAGGTATAATAAATGCTATTCAAACTGCTAGTTGCTACAAATACAAGTCCAGAGTTCATTACCTGCTTTGAGCATCTGTCTTCTCTAGCTTCTCCTGAAGTTGAATCCAGTCAATCAGTGCTTTGAAATCTCTCACATAGTTATCCAGCATCATTAACACCTCCTAATGTAAACAAAACAGTTAACTTACTTTCTGAGAATAAAATGCTTCAAGAAAAAAACCATTACAGTGATGGATTTGTGTATTAATGTTTTATTCTATATTCAGTGAAAAAGCTGCGTAATGTACTGATCTAATTTTGCTCTTTTAATTTTTCTTTCTATTTGGCAAAATAATAAGTATGTGAAATAGAGAGTCTGAAGACCAACAAATGGCATTGTTACAGGACAACATATGAATGAGTATGTTATCTGAAGTATGAAGTTTCCAACATATGAATGAGTTCCCCTCTAGAAGAATTATTTGTAAATTAGATTTGCTTATAAATCTATAAAGTGAGTCTTATATAGTACAACTGTGAAAGTTCACAACCACAAATGTTTGTAAGTCAGGGATTTACTGCATACTTTAAGACCTCTCAATTCTGTTCATCTTTTTATTGTGAAATTAATATATAGAAAAGTTCACAAAACATTAATGTGTACAAAAATTACTGCAAGAAAAAGCAGAAACATCACACAGTACACAAAACATAAACAAGTAACTTATTACAAAGCAAAGGCCCATGATGTAAACACCACCCATGACAAAGAAAGTTAACAATACAGTCTGGAATTTCTCTGGTATTCCCTCCAAACCCGAGTCCTATGCACCTTTCCAGGTTAGCCACTGCCTTGACTTCAAACATGTTTTCTTGTCCAACTAGCCTGATCTATAGCTCTAGGACAATAATGAGTATAAATACAAGAGGAAATATACTGTTTGGCTCCTGGCTGTAGAGGAGAAAGCTCTCAGTCTTCCATGAGGAAGTATGATGTTAGCCGTGCATTTTTCACACATACATTTGTTTGTCTGTTTGAGACCGGGTCTCACTTTTGTAGTTCAGGCTGGCCCTGAGCTCACTATGTAGCCCAGGTAAGTCTCAACCTCCGCAATCCTCCTGCCTCTGCCTCCTGAGTGCTGGATTGCAGGTGTGAGCCACCACACTCAGCATTGTGGTATGTGGTACTGATTGCTGATGGGCACGAGTCTCCATGCCTGGCATTGTGGTATGTGGTTACTGGGGATCGAACTCAGGACCTTGCACTGGCAAGGCAGGCACCAGAACTACTGAGCTAAATCTCCAGCACACACACATATTTTTTATCAAGTTGAGCAAGTACTCTCTTATTAAGCTGAGTACTTAGGGTGACTGGTTTTCAGCCTTTGTTGTTATTGCTCATTTAAAATGTATGTATTTTAATGGTATTAATTCTTCTTAAACATGACTTAGTCTCTACCTCATTTTTAACCATATTTATCATTCACCTGACTTTTTCTAATTTCTATTCCAATTTATACTTTGACAAATGAATTATTCAGAAGTGTTTTCCTAGGCATCTTGCTTACTGTGATTATATCTAATCAGGTGGCTCAGAAGCCTATGGAACTATTTTGCAGAGAAGATTTAGAAAAATTTGGAAATTAAGAATAAAGAAAACTTGGAATATTGTGAGACCTACTTGATATGTGAGCTTACAAGATAAGAATGTTGAGAAGAATTCAGAGAGTAAAAGCCACGTGCAAGAGGTTTCAGTTGAGAACAGAACTTTCCTAGCAATTGGACTAGGATGGATCACACTCTGGCAAAAAAAAAAAAAAAACAACCCACAAAACTATCTACAGTTTTTTCATGTTCTGAGATGATATATGAAGCCAAAAGTATAGCAGAGACTCCAGGAATTTGGAGATGCCAGGAATGTGGGATGTCTGCTGAGGAAAACTGCATGCACCAGGCACAGCCAGCTCAAGAGACAAGCCATGTGGATGATGACCAGCAGGGTGACAGCAATAGAGCTGCTCAAGCCCTTGGAGGTAATACTTTACCACAATCTGCCACCGATGCTGGACATGGAACTATAGGATTTAATGTTTTCCCTGCTGAATTTCATTTATCCATCCATTCCTCCATGTTAGAATGAGAATGCTTATTTTGTGTTATTACACATTAGAAATACTGAACTTCTTTGATCTCCAGGGGCTCACAGCTAAGAGTCTTCCTTGAGTTTCAGAGAGGACTGGACATCCTCTTTTCAGTAATACTGAAACTGTTACAAGATAGATTAAATGCCAATTCTTTTTTTTTTTTTTTTTTGAGACAGGGTCTCGCTTTGTGGTTCAGGCTGGCCCTGAGCTCAGCCTCAAACTCACATTACAGCAATCCTCCTGCCTCTGCCTCCCAGAGTGCTGGGATTACAGGCGTGAGCCACCAGGCCCGGCACTGTGGTATGTGGTCCTGGTTGCTGCTGGGCGTGAGTCTCCACGCCCAGTATGGTATGTGGTTACCGAGGCATCGAACCCAGGTCCTTGCGCTTGCAAGACAGGTGCTGGAACCACTGAGCTAACTCCCCGGCCCAAGACAGAATGTTATAGTTTAGATATAAAATGTCTCCCAAACACCTCATATGTTCAGATATGTGGCTTCTGAAAGCCAACAGACTGCTAGACTTAATCGCCAGATTTAATAGCATAGCTGGGCACAAGGTCAACACTCAAAAATTGGTAGCTTTTGTATACACAAACAACAGACTTACTGAAAAAGAAATCAGGGAATCAATTCCTTTCACAATAGCATCCAAAAATAGTAAATATCTAGGAATCTAACAAAAGTGGTGAAAGACCTCTACTCTGAAAACTACAGCACTCTGACAAAGGAGATTGATGAGGCTACCATAAAATAGAAAGACATTCCTACTTCCTGTGTAGGAATTACCAATATCATCAAAATGGTCATACTTCCAAAACTGCTATATAGATTCAGTGCAATCTTGATTGAAATACCAACAGTATATTTCACAGGGCTAGAGAAAATTATCCAAAATTTCTAGAACCACAAGAGACATAGAATAGTAAAAGTAATCCTAGGCAACAAGATCATGGCAGAAGGTATTACAATCCCCAAATTGAAACTATACTACAAAGCCACTGTTGTAAATACATTATGGTACTGGCAAGGAAACAGACCCAAGAATCAGTGAAACAGACTAAAAGATCCAGAAACAATATATTATGCCAATTCATCTTTGACAAAGGAGCCAAATATCCTCAGTGGAGGAAAGAGAGCCTGGTTAGTAAATGGTGCTAGAAAAACTGGGCTTCAACTTGCTAAAGATCAAACCTAGATCTCTTTCTCCATGAATCAAACTGAAATCAAAGTGGATTAGAGACCTAAATATTAAAACAGAAATACTAAACCTGCTGGAATACAGGTTAGGTAGAACTCTTGAAGACATTGGCATCAGTAAAGACTTTATGAACAAAACCTCAGCAGTACAAACACTAGCAGAGAGAATCAACACATGGGATCTCATCTTACTAAAAATCTTCTACACAGCAAGAGAAACCACCAACAACACAAAAAGACAACCTACAATATGGGAAAGAATTTTTACCAGTTACTTCTCAGACAAAGGGCTATTATCTAGAATATACAAAAAAATTAAAACTATCAGCAGCCCCAAATTTAAAGACCCAATTCAAAAATGGGCATCTGATCTGAACAGACATTTTTCAGATGAAGTAAAGGCAGCTAAGAATCATATGAAGAAGTGTTCAATATCGCTTCAACATTGTCATTCAAGAAATACAAATGAAAATAACACTGAGATTCCATCTTACTTCACAGAGAATGCTGCTATTAAGAAATCAACCAATATAAGGATCAGGGCAGAAATTAATGCAATAGAAACCAAGAGAGCAGTTCAAAAAATCAATGAATCCAAAAGTTGGTTCTTTGAGAGGATAAACAAAATTGATAGACCCTTAGCCAACCTCATTAAACAAAGGAAGGAAAAGGCTCATATCTATGCTATTAGGAATGAGAACGGAGAAATTACTACCGACCCAAAGGAAGTCCAGAGGATCATAAACACCTACTTTGAAAATTTATACTTTAA
>PVIR01032301.1:0-18933 GCA_004026965.1 Petromus typicus
TTGATGCAGAAAAAGCGTTTGACAAAATACAGCACCCATTTATGTTCAAAACTCTATAGAAGATCGGAGTAGATGGTCTGTATCTAAAACTAATAAAAGCTATCTACGAGAAACCTTCAGCCAGTATCATACTAAATGGTCAAAAATTGAAACCTTTCACACTAAGACCAGGAACAAGACAAGGATGTCCTCTCTCACCACTTCTGTTCAATATAGTTCTGGAAATATTAACCATAGCATTTAGGCAAGAGAAAGAAATAAAAGGAATAAAGATTGGAAAAGAAGAAGTTAAATTGTCATTATTTGCTGATGACATGATACTCTATCTAGAGGATTCTAAAAACTCAGTTAAAAAACTGCTGGACCTAATCGCCAGTTTTAGCTGCGTAGCTGGTTACAAGGTCAACGTTCAAAAATCAATAGCCTTCGTATACACAAACAGTAGACCCACTGAGATAGAAATTGGAGAGTTAGTCCCTTTCTCAATAGCACCCCCAAAAATAAAATACCTAGGAATCAATCTAACAAAGGAGGTGAAAGACCTCTACTCTGAAAACTATAGCACTCTGAAAAAGGAGATAGAAGATGATATAAAAAAATGGCAAGAGATACCTTGCTCCTGGGTAGGAAGAACCAATATTGTCAAAATGGCTATACTCCCAAAACGACTCTACACATTCAAAGCAATCCCGATTGAAATTCCAACAGCATATTTCACAGATCTAGAGAAAAAAATCCAAACTTTCATCTGGAACCACAAAAGACCTAGAATAGCCAAAGCAATTCTAAGCAACAGGGACATGGTGGGGGTTATTACAACTCTGAACCTGAAACTATACTATAAAGCCACCCTGATAAAAACTGCATGGTACTGGCAAAGTAATAGACCCGAGGATCAATGGACTAGACTAGAAGATCCAGAAACTACTCCAGATACACTGAACCACCTCATCTTTGACAAAGGAGCCAAAAATCCTCAACAGAGGAAAGATAGCTTCTTTAACAAATGGTGCTGGAAAAACTGGGCTTTAACTTGCCAAAGACTAAAACTAGATATAACTCTTAAACCATGTACCAAGCTAAAATCAAAGTGGATAAGAAACCTAAATATCAAAACAGAAACTCTAAACCTTCTGCAAAACAGGTTAGGTAAAACTCTTGAAGACATTGGCTTAGGGAAAGACTTCATGAACAAAACTTCTATAGCACAGGAATTGGCTGAGGAAATCAACAAATGGGACCTCATTCTTTTAAAAAGCTTCCGCACATCAAACGAAACCGCCAACAGTGCAAAAAGGCAACCAACAATGTGGGAAAAAATCTTTACCAGCTGTTCCTCAGACAAAGGGCTACTATCTAGAATATATAAAGAGCTCAAAAAAATCAGCCCACCCAAATTTAATGACCCAATTCAAAAATGGGCATCTGAAATGAACAGGTATTTTTCAGAGGAAGAAATAAGAGCAGTTAAGAAGCATATGAAGAAATGCTCAACATCATTAGTCATTCAAGAGATGTAGATGAAAACAACACTGAGATTTCATCTCACTCCACAAAGAATGGCTGCCATTTCAGAATTAGCCAGCAACAAATGTTGGCGAGGCTGCGGAGAAGGAGGAACCCTTCTCTACTGTTGGTGGGACTGTAGACTTGTACAACCCCTGTGGAGATCAGTTTGGAGAATCCTCAAAAAGCTAGGACTGGAGGTCCCATTTGACCCAGCCATTGCTCTGCTAGGTATATACACAAAAGAATTAAAAGACTCATATCACAGTGACATATGTGCACCCATGTTTACAGCAGCTCAGTTTGTGATTGCTACATCTTGGAAACAACCCAAATGTCCATCAACTGGAGACTGGATAAAAAAGCTGTGGTTCTTCTACAGAATAGAGTATTACTCTGCTGTAAAAAATGGTAAGTTTGAATCATTTATACTTAAATGGATATACCTTGAGGATATCCTCATAAGTGAAATAAATAAGGCACAGATAGGTACATATCGCATCTTTTCTCTGGTATGAGAAAATGAAGATGTAAATGAGTCCTAGAATTGTATGTTATATATTGTGAAATAGAAAATGCTCAATGTAAAATAGGAAGAAGGGGGAAAAATGATGAGATTGTAACAAAAAAGTAAGGAAACAAATTTTATGTATATGAGGCGGCGGTAGGATGGGTAGGGCTATGGGAAAAAATGAGAATTAAGTTGTGTCTTATACTGGTACAAATCCCTATTATGGAGTGCAATCATGATGCGTTTATGTAATGTACCAATAAAGATTAAAAAAATTTAAAAAAAGAATTAATTTGCTTTCATTCCTATAAGAGGATTTTAAGAAAAATATTATCAGAAACATCACAAAGTAAGCCTGTAAAATCAAGAAACACTTTTATAGAATATATGTCCAGGTATGAAGTAACTTTATCATTGATTCAGAGAAATATCAACCACTTTCACTTTTGTTCCTCCTGTGACTGATTCATAGATTGTGTATGTAGCTTTTTAAAAAGTATTTTGGGGCTGCAAAGTTCAGTGTATTCTAAATACAAGCATATGTTTTTGTATATAAAGAAAGTATTTTAACATTGTTATTACTTGAGCTAATAACAAATAGTCATCTCTCCGTGGACTAAAAAGTTACAGGGTTCACAGTAATTCTCAGATTGGTAATTACTCAGACAGCTTGTTGTTAGGAAAGCTGTTAAAATCTAGGATTATGAAATACACTGATGGCTATTTTACTCCCATGGAGTTTCAAAATAGTGTTAGTACATTTGTCCATAATTACACACAAGATCTCATAGTCTTCATTAATGAAATTTATATTCTGTGCTAGAATTGTTATTACTTGTAAATTGTACTGGTTTTCATCCTTTTCTTTTGGTCCCCTGATGTTGGTTAAATCCAGAGTAAGATACTTTTCTTTAATTCTTCTCATCCGTATTTCTGAAAAAAAATTTGTAAAATGCAACAGTGGTCATTTTATTTTTATTGAATTTAATAATAACGACAAAAAGGGCTGTGGATTTTGCTCAGTGGCATTCGCACCTGCCTGGCAGGTGCAAGGTCCAGAATTTTATCCTTGATACCACAGAAAGAAAAAAAGAAAGGAATTTCTTTGGGTTAAGGACTTCCAGAGGGAAGAATTGGGTAATAGAAACTCAAATTATTGTTTTCCACAAAAATAGAAATTTTAATGTGCTAGTTATTGTTCCATTATATGACACCTTGATGTGTTAATAGCAAAATGTATCCATGAACTTACTGTTATAGCTGTGGGAGTTTATAAATTCTTTAGAGTCATACTTGAATATAACAGATGTATATTTTAATAAAGTTACTTTTATGACCACCTTAAAACAAAGACAAATATTCCTGATTTGTTTAGCTAGATTTAATGTAACATGTAAAGTAAACATATGTGACACTTTAACATTAACTTTAAAAAATGACTTGGAGTGAAGTTTACCCTTTTAAGGCTCTAATTCCATTACCAAAAAGTCTAGTATAGTTATAGTTAGTCTTTTAATATCCTAATGTGTTTGAGGTTGTTTTTCTGTTGAGCAGTCACAAAACTTATATACTGATATTAAATAGCTACTGATGTTTATTATATGCTGATATTCTGATAATTAAATCACCATATAGCCACAAGTGTTTGAGATTTTTACAGTAGGATATGGGCTTTAAGTTTTAATGTAATATGTAAATGATACTTTTGGACAGTTAAAGAAGCAAAATAAATCTTTTCTGGGTTTATTGATTTAAGTACAAACATTTTTCTACCTATAAAATATTGTTTACTTACCTGCAGTTTGTTCCTGCTGAGCCCTCTTGAAGCACTATAAATGATATAAACATAATTTCTTCCCCTGAGTATAGATATAATTGCATGAAGTCAGGTAGTGTTTATTGAATATCAGATGGTACTCTGTTTTGAAAATCATATAAGATCAAGTCCATAGAATAAGGTAAAAATATCAGGAAGTAAATATAGTAGTAATTTTCTGTATACTTAAGAACATTTTTTAGGGTGAAGGGGGAAAATGTTGAGATTGTAACAAAAAAGTAAGGAAACAAATTTTATGTATATGGGGGGGTAGGGTAGGTAGGGCTATGGGAAAAAATGAGAATTAAGTTGTGTCTTATACTGGTACAAATCCTCATTATGGAGTGCAATCATGATGTGTATATTTAATGTACCAATAAAGATAATAATAAAAAAAAGAACATTTTTGACCTATAGAACTGTGTTTTCACATCCTTTTAAATCGGGAGCACTGTACTCATTAAATTTATTTCTGTCTAATTTGGCACTTTATTTACCAAAGTGTTTTTATTTAGTATATTTTTCTTGATTCTTTGGGAGGCAAAAACTTCTCAAATTAAGGAACTCTGTTTCAGTGATATGTATTATCATTGTCATTATTAACTCAAATGATTGTTTTTACAATGATAATAGAGTGATAAATGCTGCAATATATTTGAGGTTAAAGTGGTAGTAATAGCCTACCAGGACTTAACTTGATATTTGTTTTTTTTCTTTAACTATGGACTCAGTTATTCAGTGATGCCCACTGATTACAGCTCTTCTACTTCAAAGAGATATCACAGAAATTTATACTGAAAAGTTAAGCTAATGATGTCAGTAAAAAACTTTGGTGGGCCGGGGAGTTAGCTTAGTGGTTCTGGTGCCTGTCTTGCAAGCACAAGGGCCCAGGTTCGATTCCCTAGTAACCACATACAATACTGGGTGTGGAGACTCACACCCAGCAACAATCAGCACCACATACCACAGGGCCGGCTCGGTGGCTCACGCTTGTAATCCCAGCACTTCGAGGCACAGGCAGGAGGATTGCTGTGATGTGAGTTTGAGTGTGAGCACAGGGCCAGCCTAAACTACAAAGTGAAACCCTGTCTCAAAAAAGCAAAAACAAAAAACTTGGGTGTATGGGTAATATGGAAAAGCCAAATTAAGCTAATTATAGATATCTGAAATTTTTCATAGAAGCAGGTGTGGTGGTACGTATCTGTAAGTGCAGGACTGTGGAGTCTAAAAGAAGAGGACTGAAAATTTGACCACAATTTACACAGTTTAGGAACTTAGATCTTGTTTTCAAAGAAAAATTAGAAAAGAGCTGAAGATACGTTATTGTGCCAGTAAAGCATTCTTGCATTATTATACCTGTTTAGTACCTTACTGTATGGAAAGCTGTAGAAGTCAGCATTATTGCTATTCTTTAACACAAATAAATCTCTTAAGTAGCATTATCCCAATGTTTCAGTGAAACAAACTGGTTAGGAAGACTGGTTCTAGTAGAGAGAAGTTTTCTTTCTTGAAAGAGGAAAAAAAAAAAGGTTTGAAAGCCTGTGGGATGTTTACTAACAATAGTTACTTCAATGTGTATTATATCTTTTCTTCTCTTTAAATAAAGATCTTATCAGAAACACTGATCTGAGCACTAGGAATTTTTTATTTAAAATTATTCTGTATCCTCTCTGTTAGTACACAACTAGGCATTCAGTGAATATTTGTTGAATTGAATTTAAGTATCTCCTATTTCCTTATGAGCTGGATAAAATGCATTTTGTAAGCTGTTATAGTAGATTAATATGAACAATAAAATACCTTATATATGCTTTTGATTGTAAAGTACCTCTCTTTTTATTGTTTCAATTATTTTTTCAGTGTTTAGGCTGCTGAATTAGGCTGCTTTGTGTCATTCATTTAGTGAAGTTCCTTAGGTGTTTGTGTTTATTTTGGTGTATGGAAAATTTTCAAGTCATTCTATTTTTCTTGATGTTAATTTTATCTGTTTTTGTTTTACCCAGCTTTAAGAATGACTGTGTAGAGTGACTTAAAAAATTAGTGTATGATTTCCAAATATTTTGATACATTTGTTACCATAATTTTCTCCATTAATAACAGAAGCCCATAAAATAACAGACACATTTTTGCATAAGAAAATGTAGTTTCTTTTCTTTTCTTTTTTTTAGGTGTTTTGAGACAGGGTCTCGCTTTGTAGTTCAGGCTGACCCTGAGCTCAGCCTCAAACTCATCACAGCAATCCTCCTGCCTCTGCCTCCCGAGTGCTGGGATTACAGGTGTGAACCACCACGCCCGGCACTGTGGTATGTGGTATGCAGTACTGGTTGCTGCTGGGCGTGAGTCTCCACACCCAGTGTAGGTATGTGGTTACTGGGGATCAAACCCAGGTCCTTGCACTTGCAAGACAGGCGCCGGAATGATTGAGCTAAATCCCCGGCCCAAATGTAGTTTCTGATTAAGGTTTGTTCCAGAAATTTCTCTCCCTCTTCCCATAATAAAATTACTGATGTATGCCATTGTGTGGTGTGTTTTCTCACATTCGATCTCTTTGTATTTGAAACTGATAAATTCTCCAGCATTTCCCCTTGTAGTTTACTTGTAGTTGTTCTTCAAAATGAGTTCTTCTATACTCACTCATTTTAAGTGTTTCTCTATACATGTATGTTAAACAGATATGTAAACATTCATATACATATTCTTGTGTTTTTTTTTTTTGTAAATGATGTTAGTTGCAAAAGTGATGCATTTATACCAGAACTTCCAGTATATATTTTCTAAAGATAAGGATATTCCTTTGAATAATGATAATAGACTGATAAAGTGCTATTGTCAATATTTGTCAATCATGTATTTTATAGCAACAAGAAAAAAAATTCTTACCCAGGAATCAAAGTATCAGCATGACTTAGATTTCATGTTTCTTTGTCTTTTAATTTTGAACATTTCCTTACTGTTTGATTTTTTATGACATTGATATTTTTAAAGATATAGGTTATTTATTTTGTGAAATATTTTATCAATTAAGGATTTTCTGATTTTCATATTGAGGTTATGTTGATTTGGCAGTAATATCACAAAAGTGATGTTTGACTTCAGACATAGTTTTGTAAATTTTTGGTTTGAATTACTGGAACTTCATGAGATATCAAGTCTGTGTGCAATCTAGTTTGTCAAGAAAAACAGTGTACAGTGGACCCTTTACTTAACACCAACTTGACTTGTTCTGGGTGTAACTTAGAATGTTCAGCTGCGTGCAGAGTCTCTCTGCTGTATAATTTTAGCTTGAACTTTTCTTCCAGGAAGATCTCACTGTTGTTAGAGACAGACTCTGGCCCAGGATTGGTCAGTTAACCCCACACTGGGAAGGATATTGTAATGTTCCTTCCAGAAGTCTTTAATGGTTAAATCTGTATGTAAGACCATCTAAAAGTACAAGTGGGTGGCATTCAGGTCATAACTCAAGACTTTGATCATAAATTAAAACTAAAATTCTTGTCATAACCCAAGTTGTTCATATGTTAGGCCAGTTGTAATGTAAGGCTTCACTGTATATTGTCCATGTTATAAGGAGGTAAATAACAGTTATAAAAGAACAGACTTTCTGACATTGAAGTCTTAATCCATAGTGAGTGTTGTGCATCTTTGTTATGATCATAGCCTATAAGATATAGCTTCCTAGTTTGGGAATATGGTGTACATCTGTAATCTCAGCTACTTGGAAGGCTGAGGCAGGAGGATTGCAAATCCAAGGTCAGCCTGAGCAACTTAGTGAGGCTCTTATCAAAATAAAAAATGGTAAAAATGGCTAAAGATTTAGTTAGTGGCAGAGTACCCCTGGGTTTAATCCCCAGTAACCTGCAAGTGTGGGACATGTAGTTCCTATCTCCTCTCAGATTTGCTATCGTGATTTTTCATGTTAGTCTACTCTCAGATCAGTCCTGGGGGTAATAAAAGCTACTGTGGTTAAAAAGACTAAGTAAAATATTGTTTATAAATAGGTAATCAGTCATAACATTATTTGAGGTAAGTACAGAATTTATTGAATATTAGATAGCTAAGAATTAGTAAGATTCTCTTGCATATTTTTCTTTCTTTTCTTTTTTTTTTTTTTTTTAAAGGTTTTTGAGACAGGGTCTCGCTTTGTAGTTCAGGCTGGCCCAGAACTCAGCCTCGAACTCAGCAATCCTCCTGGCTCTGCCTCCTGATTGCTGGGATTACAGGGGTGAGCCACCATGCCTGGAATTGTGGTATGTGGTGCTGATTGTTGATGGGCGTGAGTCACCATAGCCGACATAATTGTTTGTGGTTACCAGGGATTGAACCTGGGACCTTGTGCTTGCAAGGCAGGCACTGGAAGCACTGAGCTAAATCCCTGGCCCTCTTTCTTTTTTTATGAGTCTAGGTTATCTAGATTGGCCTAGAATTTATAATCCTTCTATCTCACTTTCCTGAATAGCTGGGATTATAGGTGTAGCCATTGTGCCTAGCTTTATTTTATGTATTTTTTTCTACTACTTTATAAATTCATGATTGGAAGAGCTCTTAAATGTCATAATCTAGAGATTTCTGAATTATGTGAACTAATGAGATTTTTCATCCTCTAGGTGCCCAGACTGGTCCTTGTATGGCCAACACTCTTGTGCTGGTCACCTGTGGTTGTGAGCAGTATTGTTCTGTGTGGTATAAATGTGACCATTTACCAGGGATACCATAACATAAGGAGATAGAAGGTTCTGACGTTTTGTAATCGCCCACTTAATGTTTAACTCTCTTTTGCACTAAATGATGGTTTAATGTAACCATTATTCAACAACTGCTTGGTGCCAGTTTTTTGCCAGACACTGTGGAGCAACTGTGACTGCTCTGGGTTGACACAAAGAAGAGAGCAATAAAGTAAACAGGCAAACTTGTTTCTTGTTTTTATGTTCTACTGAGTAAAAGACAAAGCCCGAAGTCAATGAACAGAGAGATAATTTTAAATAAGGCCACTTTGGATGTTTGTTCAAAGGTAATAATTTTTTTTAAGATATATCATTTTGACTGAGACTGATAGGAGAATGAGTAAGCTTCAGAACTTGTTGGGAGAAGGGCATTCCAGGAACAGGGACTGCCAAGTGCACAGGCCTGAGTATACAAAGGATTTGATATATTTGGAGAAGAGTGATTCTTTGAAATTTAAAGTATCATGTGAGGAAGAAAAAAAGTATGAGGTGAGGTTGCCAAGATAAGCAAGAGCCACGTGATCTGTATCCTAGGCAGAAAGAAAGGGAAATGTAATGTTCTTGTGATGGGAGCATGCCTGGTAGAGGAACAGTAAAGTGGGTGGAGGCCTAGGAAGAGAGGTAAGAAATGAGGACCATATGCTGGTATAACAAAATACTAGAGACTGGGTAGTTGACAAGCAACAAATTTATTTCTTAAATTCTGCAAACCGGGCAGTTCAACATCAGAGTGCCAGCAGTGCCTTGCCAAAGCCCAGTCTCTCCTCTCAAGATGGCACTTTGAATACTGACATTAAATGGCAACAGGGCAAAAAGGGATAGTTTTATCCAAGCCTTTTAAATTTTGGTCTCACTTTATAGTTCAGGCGGGTCTTGAATACTGCCTTGAATTCAGCAGTCCTCCCAAGTGCTGAGATTACAGGCATGAGCCACTACACCTGGCACTGTGGTATGTGGTACCTGCTGCTGGTGGGCGTGAGTGTCCACATCTGGCATTGTTGTATGTGGTTTCCACGGGTCAAACCTGGAATCTTGTGCTTGCAAGGCAGGCGCCGGAACCACTGAGCTAAATCCCCAACCCTGTCCATACCTTTGATAAAGGGGCTAATCCCTTTATGAGGGTGGTGTCCCCATGTCCTAATCACTTCCTCCAGATATATTTCTTAATACTGTTGTTTTGGACATTAAATTTTAACATCAAGTTTGGAAACCATAACAGTATTTACAGAGTTGGGAGTAGGTGGGTTGTAGATCATATAAATTTGTTGTCTTATAAGTCACTTTAAGCTTTTTATTTGCTCTTATTTTTAGAATGAGATGAGTATTCACATAGCATTCAAGTAGAGATGTCAGGTTGATAGACAGATTTGGCATTCGGAAGAGAGTTCTTGGTGGGAAATAATTCTCAAATCTCTTACTAGCCGTGGACATGGATAAAATCATTCAAAGAAAGTTTTGAAGAATTTCAAAAGAGATTTAAGACATCCTAGGTAAGGCCATAAGTCTTGCAGTTACTAGTTTAACTAGAGATAAATACATTTTGAAAAATAAATATTAAAAGAAGTGGTACAACATGGAATAGGAAGCTGTAGAAACTGACATAACTTGATTTTCTTAAGGGAAGAAGAATGGAGCAAGAGCACTGTGAATGGTAGACATTATGACACTCAGTAAGGCCTCTGGATTGAGTCTGTGAATTGAGTCCAAATACTTAACACTTTGAAGTAATATAGTTGGCTAAAATTCTTAACTTTTCTAAAATCAGGTTTCTACTGTAGAATACCTAATGTGTATTATTTTAATCTTGAGACTCTGGGGAGCCTTTTATGAATAAGTATATGTCTCAGTTCTTAGCCATTAGTAGATACTCCAGATTATTATTAGAAATATTTTTTTAAATTGTAGAATAATGATAGTTCCTTAGACTTCTCATGATTAAATAGCCTACTAAACAGTCCGTTACTTGCTAGTCTGAATTTTATTTTTTTAAGATTTTTTTTCTTTGAGATAGGGTCTCACTTTGTAGTTCAGGCTGGCTCCAAGCTCAGCCTCAAACTCACATCACAGCAATCCTCCTGCCTCTGCCTCCCGCGTGCTGGGATTACAAGCGTGAGCCACCCTGCCCGGCACTGTGGTATGTGGTACTGGTTGCTGCTGGGTGTGAGTCTCCACACCTAGTATTGTATGTGGTTACTGGGGATTGAACCCGGGTCCTTGTGCTTGCAAGACAGGCGCCGGAACCACTGAGCTAACTCCCCAACCCCTGAATTTTAATTATTTGATTTACTCACTCCCTTGAAACTAGGAAAGATAAAATTCCTTGGGTAAGTTATGTAAATATTTACGATACCAAAAAGAGGCATCTTTTTATAACTGGTACCTTTCTATTACAGCTTATACATCAGTTCTATGTACACTGTAAAGTAACTTTGAAATTTGCTCATTTCTTAGTGTATAAATAAATTCATTTGGGTTCAAATTCACAGAGTTCAAACATAGAATAATGGATTCTGTAGCATGTTAAATTAGATGCATAATATTTACTTTCAAAAACTTTGTTAGTCTATAGTTGTACCTTTTTAAATAGAAAATAAGATGTAGTATAAAATATGTGGCTGCATAGCATCTAAAAATTGTTATTTCATGGAATCTAAAGTGGTACCCCTAATTTTATTTCTGATACAATAAATTTACAGGTAATTCTTATTATTCATGATAAATAGGTTCTCCAAAGTCTGTATACACACTGAGCCATTGTTGAAAATGTACAGTTAGATTCATGTAAGTCTTTGTTCCCACTTTTTTGTCAACCATTCAATATATAACCTTGTTTTATTTGTGTTCCTGTTTAAAGGCATCTTATTTAATATGTATCGGTGATTCATTAACATTGAATTGCACTCTTAACTCATGCCTTAAGAAAGCTTATGTAATGTGTATTTTTTTTTACCATCATACTTCCAAGCTTTGTACACTTTTACTCTAGTGCTGTAGTAGAGAGCCCTTTTAACTGGTAAAATCAACAACAAAAAGCATAATATAACTAAGAATACAGTTCTAAACAGATTGTCAGAAGGATGCTTGTTTTTAGCAGGAGGGCTCAAACAATAAGGCGATGCTGCCTTGTTCAACCTTGGCTGGGAACATGTGTTTGGTGACTCAAGGCTTTCTTTACCTGTTTGTGTGCATATTTATGAGCCATGACAAAAGTATCAGGCATTGCTTTTGGAGTTATAAGTACATTTTAGTGAGTAGGAAAATTTACAAATATGATGGACTCTAATTGTTTAAGGTTTGGAAGCACTTTTTTTTCCTTTCAGGAGCAGTGATATAAAGATTACTAGTAGACTTGTTATGATATTATTCATCTCAATGCCTGTTTTTTTGCCAAATCTATGATTTCAGCTGTTTTCTTTGTAATCATTTACTTCTTTGTTACTTATATAACTCTACTTCTGAGTGTAGTTTTGATTTCTTTTTGTCACTAGAAGTCCAGTGCGCTATCCATTGCACCACAGAGCTGCCTTCGTTTTGACTTCTTGATAAGCATGAAAATAGTAGTCATCTCAATATTAATTTTTAAAAATAAGGAAAAAAAACCTTAGAATACAGAATATTCATAACCTCAAAGTGGAGAAAATATCACTTAAGACAGAGCACAGAAATCATAACCATAAAGAAAAATTTTGGCTATGCTAAAATGAAGAACTAGTCATCAGTGTAAACCAAAAAGAAAAATGGAGAACAAGCCACATAATTGTAGAAGGTTCTGTGTGTTGATTATTGATCAGGCTATATAAAGAATTCCTTTGGATTATTATGAAAAAGACAGCCTGATTGAAAAGTGAACAGAAAACTTAAATAGGAAGGCAAAAGGGAATTGGATGATTACTTTACAAAAGAAAGAGTATAAGTAATATGTTAAGTTCTGTTATAATGATGGTTATAAAAATGTGAAATTGCTTAGATGTAATTGATTTGTCAGGGAACAATTTGGGCAGTGACATAAATTTTGCTTTTGTAATACTTTATCCTTGAGAAACACTAGGTAAATGCAGAAAGATGAACCCAGCTCAGCTGTGGACACAGCTACCTGAAGTAGTTGGTGTGTTTTAACCATTCCCCAATCATCTCTCTCTTCACTTTTATAGAAATTTCCATTTTATCAGTGTTTGTCGAGTGAAGTATTCTGTACTATTCACTTACTAATGGCTGATGTTAGGTTAACCTTTTAGTAGCTACTATTTGCAACTTCAATATAATTTTGAACCAGTTGTAGTGTTATATGCCTGTAATTCTATCTAGCACCTTTGAGATGGAGGCAGGAAGATCACAGGTTTGAACCCAGCCTGGACAATTTAATGACTTAGCCCCTGTTTCAAAATAAAAAACTTGAAAAGGGGAGGAGATGTAGCTCACTATGAAGGACTTGGGTCAATTCTCAATTTACCTCCTCCCCCCAAGAATATATGTTATAATTTCATATGAAGCTTCTGGAGCAGGAATGAATAGATGTAGAGTGGGCAGGGTAAATAAATACCTTTATCGTTTTATAGAACTTAAGTTTGTCTATGCCTGATTCCACTTTGAAATGTCTTCTGTGGTTATGTGGATCTTTTGGGCTAATTTTTAGTGATTTCACAGTCAACTAGACATGGGAACATTTTTACCTAAGTACTCAGAATCTTTTGAATATTTGTCCCATATTGAGAAAAAGGCCATTTTTGGTTCTGCGTCTTCTAACTAGAAGAAAGTTTTTTTTGTCTTCTACTGCAGCGTGTATTGTGACCAGACTCAGCCAGTCATATAGTTGAATTTGGAAGAAAAATGTCTCCTCAAAACCTTATGTGCTTCGAGATGGGGCTTCGTTAACCTCATTAGTGGATTAATCCACTGATGAGTTCATAGCAAGCTGTTAGGAGGTAGGGTCTGATTGTAGGAAGTAGGTCCCTGGGGACATAGCCTGGAAGAGTATATTCCTGTCCCTGACACCTTCCCCTCTCTGGCTTCTTGGTCTTTCTCTGTTTTTTTGGCTGCCATGGGATAAACAGCTTTCCTCTGCCGTGTTATTTCTGTCTTGGAGTCAACCAGTCAGAGACTGAAACCTTTGAAATTGTGAGCCAAAACATAACTCCTTTTTCTGTTAAATTGTGTATTGGAGATACTTCATTCAACAACAAAAAAGTCACTAATAGTCTGTGTGCAGTTTGTTCCTGATGAAGGTGGCAGAACTAATAGAGAAATTGGCTTTCAAGAGTGGCTAATGGTGGAAAACATAGCCATACTATCATCTGCTTCTAAAATGTGAGATATGGTTTCTGTGTCGAGTAACAACCTTGCCTGAGGGCTTGGAATTTGTTTCAGGTTACATAGATATCAGGCCTTTCTGGGGATTCTGTAAGCTCTCATATTATCTTTCAGAAATTCTTTTGCTTAAAATAACTAGGTTGGCTTCCATCTCTTTCTTGTTCCTTAAGTTTTTTTCTTAGATGGTGGTTAAATTCATACTTAGAAGGCAAACGTGGTTTAGAGAAGAAAGAACTGTCCAGTAGTGTGTAAATTAGCGTAAAAATGTTTATTTATTACTATTATTATTACTATTATTATTTTGTGATTTTAGTGATTGAACTCAGGACCATGTATATGCCAGGCAAATGTTTTACTCCTGAGCTAACATCCTCAGTCCTTTCATGCATTTATTTTGTGGTGCTGGAGATTGATCCCAGGGCCTTGCATATGCTAGGCAAGCACTGTCTCTGTTATACTCTGATACCCATAGTCTGATTTATTTTTTAATTTTGAGATTGGGTCTTGTTGAGTTGCCCCGGCTAGCCTTGAATTTGTAATCCTATGGGATCAGCCTTGTGTATACCTAGGATTATAGGTGTGTGCCACTGTACCTGACTAGAATATATTTATGTGGTAATTCTAGAATGTATTTATGTTTGTGTATATGTACATGCATCTGTCTCAACACTGTAAGTTCATTCTGAATTTCTTTTCATATTTGTAACAACCTTTTAGAGTGAGAAATTTGGCTTTCATTAACTTAGTATTGAATTTAATGCTTGCCACTACTTGTCCTTCGTCTCTGTACATAATCCCTCCAACCCTGCTCAGGATTTTGCTCTCTGCCTCCATTCTTGGCTGTTGGGATAACCTTCTTACCCTTTTAGGATTTAGTATTAGTTGGTTTCCCTTCCTCCTATAAATGGTCTTTACCCTTCTTGTCTGTAATAGATTGTGTTGGACCAGCATTACTAACTCTCCAATATTTCCTGTGAGATCTGCCACCTCCACTGTATATCCTCCTTGCTTTACTCTTTTCTCTACACTTGTATTATGCACAACCTGGCAAAATGATTTTGGATTAAATTCTTTCCCTTTTCTTCTATGTCTCTCTGCTCTTTTTCTGTTATTTTATTTATTTATTTTTTTAAGGACACAGGTCTTCCTATATTTCAGAATATTTCTGAGGATACTGGAGATTTTCTCTCTTTCTGTTTCTGTGTGTCTGTGTTTGGAAATGTGATTGTTCTGAATTTTGTTTGTTTGTTTTGTACTGGGGATTGAACTCAGGTCCTTGTGCTTGCCAGGCAGGTGTTGTTCTGAATTTTTTTGCAGACCAGGATTCATACAGAGTTACATTTTTTAGCATATTTTTTTTTGTGGTCAGAACTCTTTTCAAATGTCTAGTATATTCATGTAATTTACTGGCTTTAAATATTAATATGTTGAAGTTATACAATTTCATATCATATTGACCCTTTCCTCTGATTTCTGGACTCACCTTACTCAGAATTTCCACTTGGGTATCTAATCCTTAGACTCAGTAAGCACATCCAGAATGGAACTGCTGATTTTTCTTGACAAACTTGCTCTCTCCTGTTTCAGTAAAGGCCAACATTATTCAGTAGCTCCAGCACAAAACTTTGGATTACCTTTGGTTTGGTTTTATTTTTTCCTTACAGCCTATTCATCAGTAAGTGTAGCTGAGTCTCTAAAATACAGTCAGAATCTGAAAGAGCTGAAAAATATGGACATCCTTGTAGCCATCAGCAAAACTAGTGCCCAGAATTTTCACTAAAAAAAGCAATATTCTTTGGAGAAATGAATTATTCCAGGGCTTGGGCAGGGGATGTACTAAATGATTCTGAAATATCTTGTTATGCTGAAGTGTAAAAAGATGTTGGAGACATGTTATAAGGGTGTAAGAGCCAGATTGAATAGCTCCCACTTGCAAATCTGGGACAACTTGAGCACTAGAGTAATTAAGAACAGTAATGAATTTCAGAGTAGGAATCCATGAGTACATATTGATAATGGAGAGACAGATAAAATACATGATTTGGGGAGAGAGAGAGGGCGCATAGAGTAGAACACTGAGGCCATCTGGGAAATGTGGAAAAATGCTGGTTAGAAAAGTGTCAGTTTGCAGTCATGATAGGAAAGATTTGATCAAGCAAGGCTCATTAACAAGTTGTCAGTTGAGGGGGGAAACTTTTATTATGAATAGACTATTTTTGTGATCTTCTCAGTGTCAAGGGAAAAAATAACAGTTATAGTACAAAAGAGAAGTTGTGTATCATTGACTGGGTGATTAAATTAACAGCACCAGCGTGGGACAGGTGGACATCCTGCCCTTTCTGAATGTGATAGCTGGAGAAGATCACAACATTACCAGTGCATCTGTGAGAAGGCAGAATCTGAAACCAATCATGAGCAAACACCAGACAAAACCCAAACTAGGGACACACTCATTTTCAAACGGAAAGGGTGATATTATTCTTCAAAATGTCAGTGTAATAAGTGTTCTGGAAATGTTCCAGATTAAGGGTACCTAAAGAGATTGACAGCTAAATGTAATATCTAATCCTAGACTGGACCCTAAACTGGGGACATCTATGTCAGTGTTTTTGTTAGGACATTATTATGTCAACTGACTAAATTGAAATGGAAACAGTGGATTAAATAAAAATATATTGTGTTAAATTTACTGAGGTTAATAACTGTATTGCAATTAAGAGTATAATATTTTATTTTATTTATTTTTTTTTTTAGGTTTTTGGAGACAGGGTCTCACTTTGTGGTTCAGGCTGGCCCTGAGCTCAGCCTCAAACTCACATCACAATCCTCCTGCCTCTGCCTCCCGAGTGCTGGGATTACAGGCGTGAGCCACCACGCCCGGCACTGTGGTATGTGGTACTAGTTGCCGCTGGGTGTGGGTCTCCACACCCAGTATTGTTATGTGGTTACCGGGGAATCGAACCCAGGCCCTTGCGCTTGCAAGACAGGCGCCGGAACCACTGAGCTAACTCCCCGGCCCCAAGAGTATAATATTTTTAGAAATATCTGAAATGATATATGTAATTTACTCAAATGATTCAGAGACAAATTTTGTATATGAGGGAAGGGAGAGAGGAAGGAAAACAGAGTATGTTTGTACATACATGTGCATGTGTATGTAAACTCTTTACTTCTCCCTAGTAAAGGCCTCCTAGCTGATCTCTTCTCCTGTCCTATTATGCGGAAGTCATTTCTTCATGCACTTGGCAAGGAAATTCTGTTACTCCGTAAGTCTAATGATGTCACCATTCTCAGCTTACCAGTTCACTAGGGTCTGCCAGACTGTTTTCTGGTCCCTGTTGGCTTCTGTGTGATAAGCTCCTCAGTTCACTCTAGCCTCCTCTAAGAGGCCAGGTGTACTTTCCTCTCAAGTGCTTTGTATTTACTGTTTCTCTGTACCTTTACCTAGATATCTGATTCTCCCTCCTTTCTTCTAATCCTCTGCCCAAATCTGTCACCACTGAGGCTCTCTCTGAACCTTGTAGATAAAACAGTGTTTCTCTTGCTCCTTTCCATTACACTCTATCTCCCTTCTTGCTTTATTTCTATTTCTGTTCTTTGTCTGTATTTATTGTTGATTTCCTGGTTAGAATATAAGCTCCTTGACAGAGACACCATGCTGAGGACAGTGTCTGGTGTATCGTAGCCTCTCAGTTGGTGCTTGAGAATAGAAGAATGGTTAAGCTTGAGACACTTAAAAGCTGGGTGAAAATTCAGGATTTTTGGGAGTGAACATTCTTAATTTTGATAGTCTGTAGGGTGGTTGTGACAGAAACCCAGTGGTTTGATGTGGGGACATCCATGTCATGTCTTTGTCACTTAGACAGGCCAGTTGCCCTGAGAGGAATTCACCAATTTCTAGCTGGAAAAGCAGCGGACAAGGTTTGGAAGGTGTGTAAGCCCGTCTCCTAATGTTCAATTAGTAAAGGGTTCTCTTGTCTTCATGTGGTTTGTTGTTGGAGATTTAGATGCTACACTCTGCTCTTTATTTTCTTTCTAGTAGGGCTTCAGCAAGGGTTGAAGACAAAGTGTTTTCATAAAGTTTAAGATGTACTATATCACAACTAAGACTCATGCTTGCTCCTGAATGACACTAGGAAACTGTTGTTGATTTAGGAACTGAGTTCTTTTTTTTTTTTGTGGTACTGAGATTGAACGCAGGCTCTGTGCTTCCAGGGTAGGTTCGTATTACTTGAGCTAAATCCCTAGTCCCAGGAACTGAGTTTTTGACTTCCATTAAGCCACATCTCTCAGTTAATAGAACTTCCCAAATGAGAGTTCTTAGTTGCTAGCTTCTTGTGGCAGTTGAGCACTTAAAACATGGCTTGTTTGAGTTGAGATGTACTGTAAGTATAAAACATACATTTTTATACATAGACATTAAAAGACTGAAATTTTTGAAGACTGAAAATAATGTAAAAGTATTTCATTAATCTTTAAAACACTGACTTTTTTGAAGTGTTTTAAATATATTGAATTAAAATAGAGTATTAAATTATTATTTTCTTTTAGTTTAGTTTTTTTGAGACAAGGTCTTGCTTTGTAGTTCAAGCTGGCCTTGAACTCAGCTGTGTAGCTCAGGCTAGCCTCAAACTTAAGACAATCCTCCTGCCTCTGCCTCCTCAGTGCTGGGATTACAGGCATCCACTCTCGCCAGCTTTTTTTTTTTTTTTTTTGTAGTACTGGGATTGAACTCAGGACCTTATGTGTTGCAGTCAGGCATGATGTCACTAGCTACATCCAACTCTATTAAATTATTTTTATCTTTCTCTTTGCTCTTAAATTTTTAGGTACTTAAAATTTAGAATTGCATGTATGTCCTGCCTTAGAATTTTTTTTTTTTTTAACAATGCTTTTAAAAGGCTAACATCTAGAGTAAGTATCTTGTCAGTAGGGGGCTTGGATCCTAGAAGTCTATGAAAGTTTCTTTTTTTTTTTTTTTTTTAGGTTTTTGGAGACAGGGTCTCGCTTTGTGGTTCAGGCTGGCCCTCAGCTCAGCCTCAAACTCACATCACAATCCTCCTGCCTCTGCC
>PVIR01032302.1:0-18803 GCA_004026965.1 Petromus typicus
AAAGAGAGACATACAGACTCTCATCATACAGTGCTCTAGAAAATAAAAAAATGCGCATAGTTGCCTTGGTGCTAGAAGAAATCATCTTGGAAAGATGATGAAGAAATTGTAGAATATATTAATCCTTGTATATATTACTAACATTTGTTACCTTTTACCCAGAATTTTACTGTATATGAATAGTTTTTCTTTCTTGTAAATTGTCAGGTTTTAGTATCCAGACAATTTTAGGTATAAAAAGTTTGAAAATATTTTTTTTATTTCATGGAAAAAAATTACTTGAAGGATTTATTGATGGCAATACTGAAGGCAGAAATTGTCAGTTGTGGTAGAGTCCATAATGCTTCTTCCCTCTACTAACGAAAGATAGCTACGTTCTAATCCTTAGGACCTATGAATGTGAACTGTATGATAAAATAGTTTGAAGTTGTGCTGATGGTAAGGCTCTTAAGATAAGGGACAATATCCTACAATAAGTGTATGTTCTCTGCATCTTGTAATGCTTCTCCTAAAATCTACTGTCTGTAATTATTATATAACACCTTTGAGTTTGTTGAACTTAGTATGTGCATAACTTTTTGCCATTATATCAACCTTTGCTTTTGTTTAATATATATCACATGTAGATATCACAGAAGTAATCTGAAAACTTATGACTTTAAGTGGACAAACTTCATTTTGCATAATGAAATGGACCTGAGACTTTGGTGTCAGGGTGAGGATTTAGAGTTTAAATCTAAACCTCTCCCACATACTCTTAGATAAAATGTAATGTTAGAAATGATTACTGGGAATGTGTTAGATTAAAACAAATTAAGAAGAAAAAGTAATCAATTGTAGTACATGTACTTTCATAGGATCCATGATTTAAATGTATTAAGGGAAATTTTGGAAAATTTGAATTTCAAATATACATTTTATCTTATTGAAACGGCATTACTTTTTCAGGTTGTGATAGTAATTTTTATATAGGAGAATGTCCTTATTTAATATAAAATGTCTTCTAGATACCAGAAAAAAATAGATGCTTAAAACTTTGTCATTTCTTTTACTAGGCTGAATACAGATGAATCAAGGCTCTAGAAGTACAGTGACTCCCCAGAGTAAATCTCTTGCTTGTGTAGCAAGTTTATTTTATACAGCTTCAAGGAGGTCTGTCAGGGTGGAATCAGAGTGAAGAAGCTTTATTGTGTTAATGTTGAGAATGTAGAAAGTAGGATATTCTCAGGGCTATCTAGGGCTGTTACATTTACTTTTCAAGGACACAGAACTTTCCATGCTGTATCAGGAACTGAATACAAGTGGTGTCTTTAACAGCATAATGTCCCAAGAGCCAGTCCTTGTACATTACTTAGTGGTTCGACTGACGGCTCTTGGCTCAATTGCTTTCTATGGCTGTCTCCAAGACTTCACATTTTTGCAAGCACTATCCTAGAGCTTCTTAAGTGACACTACAATATCAGTAGTTTCTGACTGGTAAAGAGAAAATGTAAGGAAACCAAAGAATCTGAGACTTGTTCTTACCAGGGCAGATTTCTTCCATGTTAGTTACTTTCTTTCTTACTGGGACATAATACTCAACACCCTTGGCTGAAAGGAAGAAAGAGTTATTTTGGGTCACAGTTTCTAAGAGGTTTCAGTCCATAGTTTCCATAGTTGGCTGGCTTTCAGGTAGGGTATCATGGCTTATGGACATGTCCTAGATGATTTGCTTGCTGCATGGTGGCTAGTAAGCAGAGAGTGAAGGGAGGTTGCAGGAAAGGAGATAAAACCTTCCAGTTAACTTGCCTCTTTGGATCAGACTTCCATTTCCTATCACGAAGTCAGCTATAAGCCCCCATGCTATCCTTAGTGACACTGAATATATGGATGGTTTCTGACCAATATAGAGAAATTTAAGGAAAACAACAAATCTAAGAATCATTCTTCCTAGGGCAGACTCTCCCACCTTAAACTTTAATGAACATCTTTATAAATTCTAATGAGGTTATGGAAGCTGAATGATTTGGCCTACTTTACCTAAAACATTTTTTCCATTGATGAGTTTATTGGTACATTTTAGAAATATATTATACATCTTGATTCTCACTTTTCCCATCCTTTTGCCCTCCCCTCCCTACAACCTTCACCCCTTTATATACATAAGTTTTATTTCCTTTTTTTTTTTTTTTTTGCTTTTAATCTTCAAAGTTTTTTGGGGGGTCAGGATCTTACTTTGTAATTCAGTCTGGTTCTGAACTCAGTAATCCTCCAGTCTCTGCCTCCTCAGTGCTGGGATTACTGGGATGACGTACCATGCCCAGCGCTGTGGTATGTAATACTGATTGCTGGGAGGCGTGAGTCACCACACTGGGCATTGTTGTAGTGGTTACCAGGGATTGAACCTGGGCCCTTGTGCTTGCAAGGCAGGTGCCTGAACCACTGAAGGGAAAAAATGATGAAAATAGAGCTTGTGCAAGTAGGTAGAGGATGAGAGTTGGAAAGAGCAGGGAATAAGGGAGTGGTGGAGTAGGATGCAAATTAATGGTAAACACTTCATAAAATACTCCCCATTATAAACCAAACTATATGATTTATTACTCAAATTGCCTCTTTTGCAAGGGAGAGGAAAAATTATGATGTGTTAGATACATGTACCAACTCCTCAGAAAAAAAGTAATTGTTAATTAGCACAAATATGTACTAATAAAAAGAAAAATAAATAAGTGACAAAGAAAATTAATGGTAAATACTTCATAAAATGCTCCTTAACTAATGTGTTTTAGGCCCCCATATCAGGAAAACATTTTCCTAGAATTTCCTATGATTATGTTTATATTAGTGTAATTCTGAGGGAGAGTTATTTCTGTGCAAGATTGTGTGACAATGGGAAAATGGTTCCTTCTGTACCGTTTATCAAGATCTTAGAAACTAGTAACTTCATCAGCAAGAAAGAAAATTTTTGTGCCTGATCTGTGTTGGAGAGGGGTATGATAAAGAGCTTGTGAGAGCTACAGGAGAATTTCTCAAGAGAAAAATCTGAGTGACTTTTTTCCCTAGTATATTAGAAGTCTAATAGGAGGATGTGCTCTCAAAGAAAGAGATCATTATAAAGTTTTCAAAGTAAGAAAATAATTGGTCTCTTATGAATGAGTCAATACAAAAAAGCTTTTCAGGTGATAAAAAAATTGCCTGATAGAACTGGTCATGGTGGTGAATGCTTGTAATCTCAGCTCTTGGAAGGCTGAGGATGGCCACAAGTTTGAGGCCAGCTTGGCCAACATAGAGAATTCAAGGTCAGCTGAGTTACATAGTAAGATCATATACAAATTCACAATATTGAATATGATCATAATGTATATATAAAATGTACCACTAAAATCAATGGAAATAAATAAAATAAACAAACAAAGAAACATATTTACCTGATTTTACACTCATTTTGTTGCAAATGACAGGAGAACATTTACATGGATGGGTAATATTCCACTGTGTATATATAGATCACACTTTCTTTACCCATATATCCATGGATGCAAAAAAAGTAGATTTAAATGTTAAATAGTGATTAATAGAGGCTGTGAAGGGTGGAAGGAAAGGGCGTAGAGGAGACTTGATTATAGATACTCAAATGAAGATAGAAAAATAAGCTATATTTCTCCATGGCATAGTTGGTTGACTGTAGTTTGCAAAAACCTACTGTGCATTTTAGAATCACTAGAAGATAGAAACTCAGAGTCTCCAAGCACACAATAATGATAAGGAGATAGAAATGTTAATTACTCATATTTGATTAGTATGCACTATTTGCGTGTATTAAATTTAATAAAAAATAAAAAATTGAAGTAGATAAGAATGCTACTTTGATTTTATCACTTCACTGATACACTATTGGATTACTACACTGTACCCTATAAATGTTTGTAGTCAAAATAATAATAATAATAATAATAATAATAATAAATACTTTAAAAAAGATTACTTCTTACATTGACACATGTTCTAAGTGGAGAAATTCTTATGTTAGCATTTGGAGAAGACCTTTGATTGTCACTTTGCTGCTGAGCAACAACCCAAAAGAGAGACAGATATACCTACACTTGAAATAAGACACTGAGCACACATATGAGAAACAGAAAGAGTGACACTAAAGGACTGCCTCTCAACCATGTGATCAAGCAAAACATTTCAAATGTTTTACTCCTGTCCTTAAAAGTCCTGACCTTAAAAGTCTATGTGAATTGTCTATGTGATATGTGAATTGGGAGTCCTATTTAAAGCTTTAAAACAACTTGGCATATGTTTCAACATATTCTTGATCTAGATGTCAGCAAGGTTTTTTATAGATAGCTACAAATGCATTTTATTTTTATTTTATTTTTCTGAGACAGGGTCTCGCTTTGTAGTTCAGGCTGGCCCTGAGCTCAGCCTCAAACTCACATCACAGCAATCCTCTTGCCTCTGCCTCCCAAGTGCTAGGATTACAGGTGTGAGCCACCACGCTCGGCACTGTGGTATGTGGTGCTGATTGCTGCTGGGGTGAAAAGAAAGAAAATAAAAGAAAATAAAACATTTGGTGGTAAAAAAAAGGAAACAGAGCTTATGTATATAGAGGTGTGGTTGTAGGATGGGCAGAGGAATGGGAAAAAGTGAGAATCAGTCGTGTCCTGTACTGGTACAAATTCTCAATGTTGATTGTGATCATGGTGTGTATATAAAATACACCAGTAAAATCAATTTAAAAAAAAAGAAGTCTATAGAGTTAGAAAAGTAGACCAGGCAGTCCTCAGGGCTGAGAGGAATACAAGGATAGGATAGTGACTGCTATAGGAAGTTAGGATTACCAGTAATGGTAAATATGCCCAAACTCATTGAATTGTACATTTTGAATAAGTAAATTTTGTGGTATGTACTTTACATCTCAAAAAAGCTATTAATTTCAGATATAGTATAGTGGATGGTAAGAAAATGTTATATAAGGGAATGTGAACTAGTTATGAAGTGGAGAAACTTTGGGGGGAATTAAGAAATTTTAAGTAAACTTGTCAGTGAACAATACAAAATAGTGAGGTGTTCTAGTATGTGTTAAAGAGCATTCTACACATAATGAATAATAAGTGGGAGACCCTAGGAGAGGCACAGGCAAAGTGCAGGGAGAGAGGAAAGGACCAGTAAAGGACAGGAGTAAAGGACCAGAAAGTGTGTATGGGGGTGCTAGGAGATTGCATCAGTTACCTTTTACTATATAAGAGACAAACACAAAGTCCACCAGCGAATACAACAGTCAGTTTTATTTTCACACATTAGGAATCTAGTAGATCCAGGCTGCGCTTAATTGGTGGCCCTGTCAATCTCAGATGGGTTTGTTGACTCATCTCAGGATTTGATGAGATTTCTCAACCTAGGCTGGGCCTGTATTTATACTCAGGGGAAGTATGGTTTTGATCTCCATATGATTTGACCACAGAATTTCCAAAGTTCTCTTCTCTGACTTGATGATTTTTATTTCCCTATTATGAATGAGTAAACAAATTCTGAGAAATTAAGCAGCTTGTTTACATTTATCTTCTAGCAAATTAAGGTGCTATTCATTGGATGAATATCTCAACTTCACATATTCAACAAAATACTTCTAAAGATTATAACCTTTGAGATAAATGGAAGGGATCTTACTTAATATGCATAAGAATTTTGTGATAAGGATATCATGGTCTCATTTTATAGATAAGAAAACTAAGACAGAAGAAAAGCTAAAAAACCTATACAAATTCATGCAGTGAATGAAGCAAAATCTAAATTTAATCCAATGCTTTATAAATTTCCATTTTTGTCATATCATTATTGCCTAATAAAGGCCATAGTTTTCTGCATTTCTAAGGATCCGACACCACCTTTCTGGTAATGAAATTAAATCAAAGTCCACCTGTTGCTTGAATTTCCTTACCTAGACCCTATCCTATTTGGCTTCTTTAAAAATGGAGCTATCTTCTCATCTTGGGGGACATTTGGGTTTCTGTTACAAAAATTGCTTACCGTCAGCATTTCCTGACCTTAAAAGTCTACAGTTATTCTGTTATAAAATAGGAAATGTAACAATTACAGTTTTCTTTTTTCAAAACAGAAGGGTTGTGATTTCCTTTCTGAGTTCTGGGGTTTTGCACTAGTTAAAATTTCTCCACTGTAGATTGTTTCTCCTGACTTCTCAACTGTGGGAATACTTTTTAACACAATCAGGGAACTTATATATCTCCAAAGTATTAATACAATTCCAATACCCACCCCATCCTGAAGATATTTCTGGTAAGCTCCAAGCAACTTCTAACATTTAGTGAATTGTCATTTTGAAAATTGTAAATGGCTGTGCTGATGATCCCAAAATTATGAAACTTAGGAATATAAAAAGAGAACTTAGTCTTGTAATAAAAGATAAATTTTATCACAATTTATTTTAACTGTTATACAAAATTATTTTTGTAGTACATAATGGAAATGGTGAGAAGATTACTTAGGTGACTCTAATTTCCATTAGTTTTATAAAGCCATTTACATTATTTAACTCAAGTTATTCAAGACATACAAGGAACAGCTCTTTATATTTTTTTTTGTATCCTGCGGTGTGTGTGTTGCTAATATCTTCTTGTCAATGTAGAAAACAGCTGAGATGCCACAAGAATTTTGCTACTTTCTTGTGTTTTTTTTCCCACTGTGACAAAATAAGCTCCATTTCTTATATGATTTCCCTTTGTCCCTGGTATTTTCTTTCTTTTCTATGCCCACTCCTTGCCTCCACCCAGCTGGATGAGTGGTGGGCCAGTATGATGCCAACTAGTGTTAAAGTTTCTTTGGGTCTCTTTAGTAGTGAATGAAAGGACAGTTTGTGACCACTGAAGTCTAAAAGACTATCCTCAGTTCTTAAAATTTAGTCGGCAAGTACTGTTAGGTAATCAAAACTTACACATGAAAAGAATCTGTCCACCCAAATTTTGGTTACAAATGAATTTTATATCCTAAAAGGGAGTTTCATATCAGGACAAGAAAATGTTTAGCCCTAGTGTCTCATTAGGGCTTTGTTGAAGAACAGAGATCTAGTTTGCTTACCTACTTTGACTATCTAATTCTCTTCAAAGGGATCTCTGGGCAGATTCTTGTCATGTCTGGACCCTTCTTCATTCCTATCTGCAATGTTCTTTCTGCTCCAGCCTCAGTTCTAGGAGCCAACAATGCCCTCAGGTCTTGGCCCTGATGTAGACATTTAGGATCTGCTTTCTCAGCTTCCAGAGTCAAGCAGGTGAATAGGGAAATCTGGGGAACAGCGATAAGGTCTCAGAAATGAAGTTCATCCCTTTCCTACCCATTTTGCCCTTCAAAAATGTTCACAACTGCTCAGTCTGCAGTTTCTCTCTGATAACATGGTGATGTGCTCTGTGGATAAAACAAACGTTCACAGTGGTTCAGTCAGGAATGCTTAGTTCTATAGAAACATCTCATTTCCACATCAAATGTGTTGCTTCGACAAAATCGGGCATGTCTCCTGGAAATGGTTAGCTTCCAATCCCTGCAAATGGTGGAGAAGCTCATTTTCCCAAACAGATAAGGACTTGACCAGTGTACAGATACATAAAAGAATTGTAGAATAAATGAACTGTGAGGATCCACAGAGACAGTTTCAGTTATCACAGGAAATACGGTCTAGGGCAGTGGCTGGTTCAGAACTGGAGATTTTCCTGGTAGTGTTGTAAGTCTCCTCGTGAAAGGGGATGGTGTATCAACCCTGAGGATTCAGTCGGGGGCCCAGCCAGAAACCTATTGAAGGCTGACACAGTGACTGATGTCTAGTATTTCCCAGGCCTGTCTCAAACATTCCTGTTCTCTTTTGCTGTCTCCATAAATATATTTGTTCTTGTTAAAGAGGACTGTGATCATTTTAGAATGAGCTCACAGATCCAGCGGTAGGGCACGTCACATGATGCAGCATCAAATGTTCTTGACAGGCCTATGGTGACACAGTTGAAGTCGTGATTCTCATTGGTAACACTAAATGAGAAAAGAAAGTGTGGTTATGGCTCGTTGATTCCACTGTGCCTTTCAGCGAGAGTCTCTTGCAACTGGTATGTGGACTGTGTAGACACACTCCTCTTTTGTACCACGCCTTCTATTGTAACTCAGTCCCCCTCTTCTAAACCCAACCTCCCCAGATTCAGCTCTACATTTACCTTTTCCTGTGAGTTCTCCAGAGTGTTCAGTCTTCACTAACTTACTCTTATCTTGGATCAGAAGCATCTCATGAGTTTTCCCTTATCCCTCAAGAAATAGTACAATCCCTAGTACTGTATATAAATTTGTAGAGAACTGAAAGGATAGAGGTTTCTCATTTTTTTCCTTGACTCTAGAAGGCTGTAGGGAAATGTTTGGAATGTATCTGTTGGCCTTCTCTCATCTCTTTTTCTATCATTTAGTCCTTTTTAATTGGAATGCAGAGTTCTACTTTCATGGAAAAGTGATAGGTTTTGAGCTGAAGTGAATATATGATCAAATTGTGGCTCTACTGCTTTATAGCTATATGAATTTCAACACATTTCTAAGCTTTTCTTGTCCTGCCTCCATCTGTCAGTAGAAAATAATAAAAGCTTTTCCTGTATCATCAGAAAAATGAAGACTGTGGGAAATATGTGTAAAGTGCTCAGCATTGTGTCTGGCATTTAGTAGAAACTGAATGAATATTAATTTTCTCCACTGGGCACTTGCAAGGAATGCAAGTTAGGGGAAACCAGTTGCAGGCTGGGGACTTGAATTGCTCCTGATGGACTTAGCATTTTCATTTAAACACTGGGAATATTATGTTCTTCACCAAAGTTTACTCCATGGAATTGCAGATAAATATTGAAGGTTAACAGTTTAAAAGTAACAACCTTTCTTTAGATAAAAGAGCTATCTATATCTGGGGAAACTTGTAGGCACATAGCAGTAAAATGTGATCAGTATATAAGAGACTTGAGTTAGAGCCAAAAAAATTCTATATATGTGATTTGTTTGGATCTTTGTGTAAAATAATGTATTCTATGAATACTTTTTTCTCTCCTATTTTTTAAAGTGGAAAATGTTTGATATTTTCCATAATAAAATGCTTAGAAGAAATATTTCTCTGAGAATAAACAGACTGGAAGAAAGGAGATCAAGGTCAAATCTCAGCTTCTGAGCTATTCCAGCATGAATTTCAGGTTTGGTGTTTTGAATCAAATCAAATTCCTCATAAAATGTGGGATGTTCACATACCTGCCATTGAACACAGAGTTGTTGATCCAGCGCCACATTTTCTCTTTAGCATGATACATTAAGCCAATAAAATACTTCTCAGTATCAACTTTGCCTTGGAGATACTTCTAGAAATTAAAACAGTAAATAAGCAGTTCAACAACAGATCTTTTATTTCTGTCCTTCGTGACCCAGTAAGCCATTGATTGCATTTGATTGTGGGAACAAAGAAAGTTGCTAGAGGTAGGGGACTGGCTATCATTAGTCCTTGCCATTAACACTGGAGAAGTTCATAAACTTTGCAGGCATCAAGATCATCTGAAAGACTTGTTAGGCTTCTGGTCCAGAAGGCCGGGTGTGGGGAATGGAGAACTTGCATTCCTTGCAAGTGCCCAGGTGATGCTGATGCTACTCTTTAAAGCTACACTGAAGAAACAGAGAAAGGAAACTATTTGGTCAAGACCAGTTAGCTTGAAATACAATTAAAAACTTGGCCTGTCTCTCTGTATAGACTTGATTTTATTTCCAGAAATTTTATATTCAAAATGAGGTTGACTCAAGTAATAACAAAATATGTTGACTTGAGACTCATCGGCAAACTATTGGTGTGATGAGCTTCTTTGGAGGTTATCATGAAGTGTAAGTGCCACCAGCATCACCAGTGAGAGTTGGGTGCGTTAAAAGTGAAAGGATGATTAGAAAAAAAGATACCATCAACTCGTCTTACTTAGCTCTTCCCTCCTCATTTGCTTTCCTCTTTCTTTTCTGTCTTACTCCTAGTTTTCTGGTGATGGCATCCCTCTTTCTCACTTGGAACTCAGACCTAAAGAATTTATAGCATCTCGATCCCTGCCCTTTATTAGGCATCTATTGCCAAACTTCAGAGAAGACCTTCTTACAAATTCTTCTCACAAGAGCACTTTTCTTCACAGGAATGATGAGGATATAGAAGGTAGAGAAATAAGAACAGCATATGTAACACAGTAGCTTTTCCTTTTCTTCTTCAATTTTGGTGCATAACAAGTCCCATCTGCAGTGTTCTCCATTGTCTAAACTGCTCTGAGTACTGGATACTCAGAAAATGCTAAGATTTGGAGGAGAAGAAACTACAAAGTAAAATGAAATGTAGTCTAAAATTGATTAAAACATAGATTTTGGAGTTAGTCATCAGAATTCAATTCTTTATTCTGTCTTTTATGTGTATAACCATGATTAAATTATTTTTGTACTTCAATTTCCTCATTTTAAAAATATGGATAATAACACACCTTAAAGATTGTTATGAGATAGAAGAAAGTAAGCTTTTTGCATAGTGTTATCCTTGAAAACACTATGATCTGACTCTTTGTTTTTCATACTACTGATTGTTTCAGTTCACATTTTCCTTTTTTTACTATATATATTGGGACACTACAATGATTTCTCATCTCTATGATGTAAGCTGTAATTGTAAAACAGCATTTATACATATCAGTTCTTTGTTCGTTTCCTGCACTTTAAAGTTCTTGGCCTCACCCTAGGATATTATCCTACTGCTGTGCTTTATGAGGAAGACTGCAGAGTCTGGATGCCTACCTCAGACAAGCTAAAGAATATTCCCAGTGCTACTAAGAAGCCTGTGAACCCCAGGGTCAGAACAAGGAGATGAAACTCAGAAAATTCTCTACTCTTTCCTTCCCAACCCTCACTCCACCACATTCTTCAATCATCTATCTACTGAGGCTGGTGTAGGATGAGCTACTTTACTGTACCATTCCTGATGCTCTCACCAGTTTCTCTGGCGTGTCGACAATTGCCAAAGTGGATCTTTTTTTTGCACAGTCATCCCTGCTGTTGCTCCAAGTTGATTCAGAGGTGGACAAGAAAAAACATCTTGTTTCATGGAAGTTCTGCCAGTGTGGGGGGCAGACTGAAGGGATGAGAGAAAAAGAAAGAAAGAAAGAAAGAAGAAAAGAAGGAAGTAAGAAAAGGAAAAAGAAAAGTAGAAAGGAAGGAATAAAGAGGAAAAGGAAGGAAAAGTATGAAATTAGTTTGGGATGTGTATTCTGGAACTTAATCATAAAATAATGAGATATAATGGAGTATGGATTTCTTTATAAGAATTATATCAATACAAATTATTATCAAATCAAGAAGAAATTCCACTCATTCTACACCGTTTTCCTTTGATGACATGAAGGAAATTAACTAGGAGGTTGTTATGGACACTTTAAGAAAAAAAAAATTTTCCATAGGAAAGGAAATGATGAGAAAAACCTGTAAGAATTTAACCAATAACCTACAGGTGGGGAGGAGAGGAGATTCAAGTCAGGTGCTGTACCTGTTTCATAGCTCGTTGTAGGAATTAAGCTGTCAGTACTGCTCCCAAAAATCTGTGAGGCTGAAATGAAAAGAAAATGTAAAATTACTGTACAGTGAACATAACCCACAATCATCACAGTATAGGCTGTTGAATTGCATCTATTTGACTTTTAATAGTAACTCCTAACAAGGGGCTCTTGGCCAGTGGTGAGCTAGATTTTTTCAGATATTTTCTTTCTTTGAACTCTCATTTTGCTGTTATTGTTATTGTCCTGTTTTGCTCTCCCCTGATGTGGCAGTAAGTAAGAAATATGAGGGAGAGGGCAGGAAAAACAGGAGACAGACACGTAAAAGAAGGATCTGCTATCCCCCCAAGAACTAGAGCACTTCCATGCGATAAAATTCTCTAAGTATCTCTGCTGTTCTTGCCATTTTGATGTCCCAAACCCTCTACTGAAACTCATAATCCCAGACAGCTACTGGATGCTTTTCTATCAACACTTTTTAGGAACTGCAGCAAATTGGAACAAATTTTAGTGTTATAAGATAAAGAATCAAGAACATCACAGAGATTTCCCACAAGTGAAGAGATCAATTTGTTCCTTTAAATATAAATAGGGGATCAAGATATATCATGTACAGGTACAAATTCTCCATGTTGAATGTGATCATAATGTATATCTAAAATGCACCAATAGACTCAATAAAAAATAAATAGGGGAATGGGTTAGTCTCTACAATGACTCATTTTTTTCTGGAAACACTAGCTGTCTGAGAAGGCTCCTACACTAGTTTCAGAGGCTGGTCAGATCTCTCTTCAGTGACATCAAAAATTTCACTCAGGACCTGGAGTACAGCTCCTGAGTTTGAGTTCTATCCCTAACACTGCAAAGGACAAATTTTCACTGAGTCTGGTATTAGTTGTCCCTGGAAGGTAATTTATCAAAAGACCTTTATGATATCTCTGTACAAAAGTTCCTTTGGAAAGGAGGCCTTGAGGAAGGGTTCTAAGAATACAGGCCCCTGAAAGCTGGGTGGTAGGAGGAAATTACCATTATGTACATTATCTGTTCCGTAGCTCCCAGTAGGAATGATGCCATCATTACTTTTCCAAAATGTCTGTGGGACTAGAAAGAAAATGAACTATTGGCTCAGCTCCAAATACAGCTGCATGATGAATAAAACCAGCAAATCCATAGGAGTTAGCAGGTCCCTTTGACTATTAATAAGAAGCACTGGTCTCTGACTCAGAGCAGTAGGGCAGGATGTACATATATTCTTGGAATGTCTTCACTTACTGAAACTCCTATTTCCTCTTACCCAACTACTCTGACTTACTCACATTTCCTTCCTCATTTATACTACTAACTGCCTTCAGGAGATAGAGAGGTTTCTACTAGTTGAATTGCAGCAAAATCCTTTGATGTAAAGCATCTTTTTCTAGTTAATTCATTTGGATGAATGAATTTATATAAATATGTAGCAAAATTTCTCTTTTGGTTATAGTCTATTCCCTTATAGTTCAGTCTGTAACTCAGACTTACTATTGAATTGAAATGGAGCTGTTATTTTAAGTTTTAGCAATAGTAATAAGCCCTGCTAACAACTTCAACTCAGATTACCCTCAAAATATTCTAGTAATAAAAGCTGTGGGATCTGAACTGTCAGACTCTGATCAATTCTACATTCCAAGGTGGAATAAAGGAACATTTTATGTGCTGAGGAGAGAGAGAAGGGCATTGATCAATTGTTCTTAGGCTACATCAGTTGCCCTTAGCTGGAAAATCTGAAAATTTAACCTTAAATATAATTTGCATTTGGAAAAATCAAGGAGCAAGACAACAGGGGTATTGAGTTAAGCAGTCAGTCAAATACTCACTATACAGCAGAAATAAGGTCACTCCAGCAGCTTTAAGCCCCACTATAATAAGCACAGAGATTATCATGTGCCAGTTCATTATGAAGGGGATTCAGGAATCTGTGGGGATCAAATCAAAGTTATGAGAATTTGGAAACAAACTTGCTTGCCTCCCAGTAATCCAGCCTCTTTCTCAAAGGGTCAAAGGGAGATTTGTAAGGCCCAGATTAGCCCACAGCATGGATGGGGACTTGTGATGTTGAACTTGGCATGCTGCCTATCCTTCATTCATTCCTTAGCTCTAGGGTTAGCTTTGACCCCATTTGTGACTCTGTCTAATAAGTAAATTCTCTCCTGTGTTACAAGAACTTTTATTCTTATAATGACCTTTGCTTCCAAGAACATTAGTTTGTAGTCTTGGCCATACTGACTTGAGCTATAGAAGGCTCGGTTTTCAGGGTGTCTGAAGTAGGAGACAGGCACAACAGACTTCTTTTAAGTTCTTGGCTTTGGGGAAGGGCATACAATCTGAGCAGAGAGGACAGCAAGACAGACAGACAGACTGACGGACAGACAGACAGACAGACTGACTGACTCACCTCTCTTCCTGGAAGCGTGGAATGTCTTGCAAATGTGGGTTTAAGGTTTGGTACAGTGGAAACAGACCCTATGTCTTGAGAATATGCTCCTGCTCAGGAAATGTCCTTCCTTCTTCACAGTTTGACTGTCCTGGCAGCATCTGTGTGCAAACACTTCTTCCTGTTCAGTGTTCTTGGCAAAAGCAGTAGGCGGGCCAAAGGAAGGAAGGGATCCTCTAGCTTATCAAGAGGAAGGTTCCCACCAGGAGAGTCATAATACTGGTGAGCATTTTCACTTGAATTTGGAGAAGCGGATATCTGAACATGGACTCACCTTTCCTGTTTAGTTTCCATTTTTCTTGGGACATGGTTTGAACTCCTTAACATCGTCTATCAGTCTTTGCATGTTTGTTGTTGCAACAAATGTTGTGTGCTTACCCTGCACTGTTTTCAGGCACCTGCAACTTCTCATGAAATCATATCTATTGTAGTATCATCCACAGGCAATACCGGATCCATATCTTAGGTACATTCTCTTTTATCTACCTTTTCATATATTCATCTTCCATCACTTTATTGAGCACATATGTGCAAAGGACTGAGACATAGATTCACACATGTTGTCTTCGACTAGGTCTTCCTGGTTCATCCTTGAGGTCTCAGTTTAAATGCCACTTTTTTCTGGATAATCCCTGTCAACTCTCCTTCCTTGCACTATTGGATTTTGTTCTCATGATACTGTGCATTTTTTCCTTGAAGTGACTGACCATCAAGTGATAATGCCTTGCCCTGCAGACTCTTTGAAGCCATGAAGGCAGGGGCTGCTTATCTTCTCACTGCCATAGCCCCAGCACATCCATAGAGCAGAGAGTAGTGCATGATGGTATCAACTTCCAGGCTTACAATTCAAACCTTAACTGTGAAAGTATAAGAGACCCTACAAAATATTTCTGATCATTCAAAAGTCTTTGTGTTATTATTTATACTAATTATCAAACCTAGTATCAGTGTTCAAAAATAATTTAGGTGCTATAGTATCTTCAAGGTATGGATTCCTGATTAAAAAAAATTTTTTTTAAGACAAGGTCTCACTATGTAGCTCAGGCTGGCCCTGAACTCATTATGTAGCCCAGGCTAGCTTTGAACTCACAGCAACCCTCCTGCCTCTGCCTCCTGAGTGCTGGGATTACAGGTGTGAGCCATCATGCCCAGCATTGTAGTATGTAGTACTGGGGATCAAACTTGTGCCCTTGTGCTTGCCAGGAAGATGCCAGAACCACTGAACTAAATCCCCGGCCCCTGATGAAAATTTTATCTTAATAATTTACTATTGAATGTGGATTGTGGTTATAGTACTCCTGATGGTAGTATTTGCTTGATTTGTAAATAATTTATATGACTGTCTTTGACTAGATTGAAGGAAATTGCCACTTAGATGATACAACAACAATAATTCATAGAACACAGAAAAATCCAGCTTTAAAATTAAATAAGAAGCCCCTCTGATAGAGCTCTGTGATATGTACCTTAACTGATATTTCAGGGCGTGGAGCTGAGAGGAGGCTGTGGGGCCTGGAGACGGGATGGCTAAGAGCCTTTGGAAAGGCTGCCTGCTCCTGGAGCCTGCCAGGAACAGAGCTTCTTGGGAACACACTTGGTTCCCACTTCGTGCAGGGGCTCACTTAATAAATCAAAGTCTTGTTGCAAGGACAGTCATTCCAGTTGGATAATGAAGACATGACCCCATTATTATCAAGCTTCTTTAGTACCAGATAGAAGAAACCTCATGCTTAACAGTCATACTTCCTCTTCAGGTTGTCTTTACCTGACAGCACATAACTAGGATAGATAAAAACTTTCTTCTCATCTTCCTTCAAGTCCTGTAGGATTTGACATTTCCAATATCCAGTAGGGGCATCACAGCTCTGAGTATGAGTAAAATGACTTCATCTCCTATTCTGACATTTAAGAAATAGGAAAATACAATTCATAGCTGTATGAGAATGCATTCACTCAAAATAAAGTGAGCATCATGAAGAAAGGGACCTAATGTCTGCATGTGAACCAGTCTTACAACGGGAGATATTAGAAAATTTTTTACTTATATTTTCATTAAGATTTCAGAGGCAGGAATGTAGCTCAGATGCACCATGCTTGCCTGAAAAGTGCAAAGTCTTGAGTTCAATCCTTGGTATCAGAAAAAAAAAAAAAAAAAGAGATTTTAGAAAACATTGACTTTACAAAAGAAAAATGACAGTATCATAAAGTGGACAACAAATGCTTTGTGATTTAATTGCTGGTTTTAAAAATAAGAGAATAAAGGATTTTGAATACACCATTACATCCTCTACAAAAGAAAATTTGAAAATATTACTGAGATATTAATTAAGAATTCATAAGTAAATGTTATTAGGCTTAATAGACCCCCACATATGATATGGCCTGCAAAAGAGAAAACATGAAATATAGCAAATATAATAGCAATGACAATCAAAGAAATAGTGGAAGAAAATGTAAGTGAACATTAAGCAAAATCAGAGAAAAGTGATCTAAATCTAGATAAATTGTGCTATTTTCTGAAAAATATTAACTAAAAGACAAAAATTCTAGTGGCCCCTGAAGAGTAAAACACATGAAGGAAATAAAATATTCAGTTTATTTTATATTTTTCTAAAAAAATTCTAAATCTTTTAAGATGAATATCCAGAATTTTGATGGAGAACGCTTATGAGTTAGAAATGAACAGTGAAAGTAAAGATGGTACAAAATTGCTGAGGACTGAGAGATGTGGCTGTTGGAAGCATGAGTTTGCAACAGTCTCCCACTCTTTCCATGTTGCATGTGTGATCTCTGGACTGCAAGCCTGATCATCAAGCCTGGAAGGAAGAAAGGACCTAGTCTGGAAACTCGGCTTTCTTCAGGAGAATCTCATGGAATTATATGCTTGGTCTGTGAACCTCTAAGTTTTTAAAAAAATTATCATTAGGATAGAATAATAACTCATAATATTTAGGGTTATTCAGCCAGAGTTGCACTTTTGAAAGAATTTGTTGCTCAGTTCTCTGGCTCAGCTCCCCATCGTTAGTGAGCAAATGCTCAAACAGGAAAATTTGCTCTCCCTTACCTCCTTAGAGAGTTGAAAATTAGCAGCAGGGGTTGCCAACACATGATCCACAGACTGCATTCCTCATGCAGCTGTACTGGGTCTGATCTGTTCATGTTTTAAAAGATTTAGATCAACACCCAGAAATTGGGGCAGTCTTTGATGACGTCTAGAGCCTTGGAAGTTCTGACATAAGAAAGGACACATGTCCACAGGCCAGCCATCAGAGGAACCAGAGCTGGCCTTACTAAGTCTCTCCTCAGCCTCACTACCCAGATACTACCTATTGTACTGCTAGCAAAGCTAGTTTTTCTTTTTTCTTCTTTAGAGTTAAAAAAAAAAAAAAACCTTTATTGGTACATTATGAGTACACATCATCATCACATTCAACATTGAGAGTTTGTACCAGAATATGACATGACTTGATTCTCATTTTTTCCCTTTTCCCCCTGCCTTGCAACTCCCACTCCCTGTATACATAATCTTTGTTTCCTTTTTTCTTTATTACTGTCACATTCTTTTTCCCCTCGTTATTTACCCCTACACCTTCTTTCCTTTTAAATATTTTCTATTTTGCAATATCAACTATATATACTACAATTCATTTACAACTTCATTTTCTTATACCAGAGAAAAGATATGATGATATTTGCACATCTGTGACCTATTTATTTTGCTTATGAGGATGTCCCCTAGGTACATCCATTTGAGTATGAGTGATTCAATTTTTTTATTATTATTATTATTATTATTATTATTTTTTTTTTTTTTTTTTTGAGACAGGGTCTTGCTTTGTGGTTCAGGCTGGCCCTGAGCTCATCCTTAAACTCACATCACAGCAATCCTCCTGCCTCTGCCTCCCGAGTGCTGGGATGACAGGCATGAGCCACCACACCCGGCACTGTGGTGTGTGGTACTGGTTGCTGCTGGGGTGAGTCTCCACGCCCAGTATTGTTATGTGGTTACCGAGGATCGAACCCGGGTCCTTGAGCTTGCAAGACAGGTGCCAGAACCACTAAGCTATAATTTTATTATAACCATTATAACCACTAAGCCCACAATTTTATTATTTTTTAATGGAAGAGTAATACTCCATTCTATAAAAGAACCACATCTTCTTTTTTTTTGAGACAGGGTCTCACTTTGTAGCTCAGGCTGTCCCTGAGCTCAGCCTGCAACTCACATAACAGCAATCCTCCTGCCTCTGCCTCCCGAGTGCTGGGATTATAGGTGTGAGCCACCACGCCCAGCACTGTGTTATGTGGTACTGGTTGCTGCTGGGCGTGAGTCTCCACGCCCAGTATTATTATGTGGTTACTGGGGATCGAACCCAGGCCCTTGTGCTTGCAAGACAGGCCCCGGAACCACTGAGCTATATCCACGGCCCAAGAACCACATCTTCTTTATCCAGTCTCCAGTTGAGAGACATTTGGGTTGTTTCCATGAAAGCTAGTTTTTCTTAAAGCAGAACAAGAGTTGTTTAACGTTGTGCCTTTAACAAAGGAAGAAAAATAAAAGATAACAAAGTCACATGCTTTCACAATGAAGGTTCACAATGTATTTCTGACAATATTTTATTTATTGAAAAATGCAAAATGTGGCTTTGGCAAAAACATAGATAAATAGTATCATGAGACAAATTACAGAGCAATTTTTTGTACATAAGAAAGATGCATGATGAAAACTTAACCAACTAAAAGAAAGAACCAGGGTTGCCATTAACTGCAAACAA